>PVJX010013272.1:0-47860 GCA_004027295.1 Dolichotis patagonum
TCCTAACTCCCCTCTGTGGGCTCCTGGCTCCCTAAGTTGTAAGGTGAATGCTGGGTGTGGCCACCCCGGAGCCTGTGGAATCTCAGGCAGGCCAGGCCTCCGTGCCTTGTCCCAGGCAGGTCTCCAGGAGGTTCCCTGTGAGTGAAGGGCCTACAGGTCCCAAAGAGTCAGGCCAGAATGTTGGTTTCTGAAAAGTTCCCGGTCCCAAACAGACCTGGCCAAGATGCCAGTCTCCACAATATTTCCAATCCAAACTGCCCAGGCCACTCTACGGGTTGAGAGTTTTGGGTCCCAAAGAGACAGTCTGTGAGGCTGCTTTCTGGGAGACTTCCTGGGGGTGAAGGGCAGGGCTACGGGCCCAAACAGACCTGGCCCAGATGCCGGTCTCTAGGCAGTTCCCTGCAGATGAAGGGCGGGCCTACCAGTCCCAAGCAGTCGTGCCAAGATGCAGGTCTGCGCAGACTTTCAATTCAAACAGCCCAGGTCACACTATGGGTCCGAGAGTTTCGGGTCCCAAAGAGACAGGCCGAGATGCTGCTTTCTGGGAGACTTCCTGGGGGTGAAGGGTGGGGCTACGGGCTCAAACAGACCTGGCCCAGATGCCGATCTCCAGGCAGTTCCTTGCGGATGAGGGGCGTGCTTACCAGTCCCAAAGAGTCGCGCCGAGATGCAGGTCTGCACAGACTTTCGATCCAAACAGCCCAGGCCACTCTACGGGTCCGAGAGTTTCGGGTCCCAAAGAGACAGGCCGAGATGCTGCTTTCTGGGAGGCTTCCTGGAGGGAGGACCAGGAGGTCGTGTCGGCTTTTGGTCTTGTGCGCTCCGGCTCTCACCCTGTGGGGACCTGCGCGAAGCACTCGTTAGTTAGCTTTTCATCCCTGTACTAGACATAATCAATTTATGAAGAGAAAAGGTTTATTTTGGCTCATACTTTCAGAAATTCCAATCCATGATAGATTGGCCCCATTGCTTTGCACCTGTGATCAGACAGTATATCACACTCGGAGTGCGTAACAGAGCAAAACTGTCCACCTTATCAGCAGGAAGCAAATGAGAAGAGAAAGGGACTGTCCCACAGTCCCCTTCAAGGATGCAACCCCGTGGCAGAAGACCTCTAGGCCCTACTTCTCAAAGGTCTTCCCCTCTCCCCAGTAGCATCACCTTGGAGAACAAGACTAATAAACATGAGCCTTTGAAGGACACTTGAGATCCAAACTATACTAGCTGTCTTTGTGTTGGGCTGTTGGCCACAGCCCTTGTGATGGGTAGTAAAAAGGTATCTACACGTTTTTATCCCTTCAGGGGTGATCTAAAAAAGACAAAGAGGCAGATTTCAGAAAGCAGCAACTCTCCTAGTTCCTTAGACTCAGATTTCTAGCCACCAGAATCATGAAGAAACCTAGTCCTGTTGTTCAGCCCACACAGTCTGTGGCACTGTTGTGGCAGCCCCACCAAGTTAATACAGCACAGAGTGGGTGAAGCACCAGAGCTGCATTCCAAGATGTGCCATTTTCCTGACTATTCTTTAAGAAATTTTTTTTATTTTATGGACAAAAGGTAAAACAAAATTTCATAACAAAATAATAGGAAAATATCAATAATTGACACCTTAGCAACCATCCTTAGCAACCTGTGCCTGTGTCTTTTCCGCAGTTGTTTAGAAGGTGGAGAATAGAACTCATTTTGTAAAGCAGCACACGTCCACTTCAGAGTCGGGGGCCCATGACCCAGGGAATTTAATCGAGGTACGTGCTTTCCTTTGTGTTCTTGTGCCCACTTCCCACTTACTGATGCACTTCCAGGGAACAGCACCTTCCTTAAACTAGCACAAATACTTTGCTCATATCCAGAGGCAAGTTCTTACAGGACTACGCCACCATTTATTATTAATATGCCTGTTTACTTCCTTCTCCAAACCCCAGTGAAATTCTGAGTTTATCAACACATACTGACATTGTGGGTACAAATTATTCCTTTCATTAGCCCTAGGATCTACTATAATTCTTGGTTCACAGAATGCACTAGTTCGTTTGGATTTCTTGAATGAATGCATTAAAATTTATTTCTTTTTTTCTTCACCTTTGGTTTAAAGGCATTTTATAATACAGATTCTGGGAAAAGAAATGTTAAACACTGTATTATTTTTAAAATTTTTAATTGTTTGTTAAATTTTTGGAGACAGGCAGGCCTTCTAGTTCAGGCAGGTCTTGAACTCACTGTGCAGCCCAGACTGGCCTCAAACTCTTGGCAGTCTTTCTGCATTAGCCTCCTGAGTTCTGGGATTATAGCTATGTGCTATGGACATCCAGTTAAACACTTTAATAATGTGCTATATGTTATGCTATCAGCAGTGGTTAATGTTGCAAGAAAGATGGCTCATCTTTCTGTTAAACACTCCAATTAGAAGGGTCTGAAATGCCTAGGTCTCTTTTTATGAGGAAGAACCCAAGCACTGGGGATGTTGTGTTGCCAAAGAAAGCCAGTTATAACAACCTCAAGGATCTTACAGTTCACTCAGCTCCCAGGACACAGCCAGAACCCCTGGGAGGGGTGTAGGTGTCTTTAGGAAGATGGAGAAAGAAGACTGCAGAGGAAAGATCCCCTTAGCTGCCCACGCAAGACAGGTTATCCAAGAACTATCAGGTTTCTCACCGGTAAATAAGTATTTTGCCCCTGGACATCTTCAGGACTCATTGTGTCTGTGTTAGTTACCAAGTGGCATTATTTGTTTTTTGGTAATGATACCTCATCCTCTTCAGAGTTTTGGGGTAAAAGGGAGTGGAGATATATGTAGGTTGTTTGAACTGTATTCAGCTGAAATGTTGAGCCACAGAAATACTGCACCTCTCATTTCTTCTTAGTCCTGGGCAACATACTCTCTTTGGGGATCCACTTGTAAAGAAAGTACACGCAACCCTCTCTAGACAGGGATCAAAGTATTTTGGAAAATATTGTGTCTGTACTAAAGTCTACAGACTTGCCTTTGTTCCCTAAACAGTACATTATAACAACTATTTGCATGGCATTTACATTGTTTTAAGGATTGTGAATAACTAAATATGCAGGAGATATGCATAAGGTTTTATGCAAGTACTGTCACTGCATATGAGTCTGAAATATTTGCAGATTTTCCATCCTTGGAGAGTCCTGGAACCAATCTGTCGAGGATACTGAAGGTGATTTTATAGTCTTTCTCCCCTTTCCCTGGCTCTCCCAGGACACAACACAACGATGAACAACTTCTGAAAGTCTTAATGAAGTGCTGTGTCATGAAATTGTTCTTTTTAGAAAACAGTAGGATGAAGCAAGAGGTATAACTAGCAGCCCCTGCTTTTGCATGCTTAGAATGCAGTCCGCCTTCAGTTGTTTACTGTTTATAAGACAACTGCCAACATCCCACAGATTTGTGTCTGGAACACCAAAAAAGCAGAATCAATCATTTGTGAAGAAACAGAACAATCTTCCATTAGTCTTTGCATAATACTGAAAATGAGCACGAGTGAAGGTCAGACCTGTCCTCCAGGTCCCTAATTATAATTCAGAGGGCCAGAAAGAAAGGGAATAGAGAAAAATCTAGTGAAAATGTTTACCTGGAGTTGGGGAACATTAACCAGAGATGGAAGATAATTCTTTCTTTGATGCCAAACATCTGCGTGGTCATTTTGTTTTCCTTCTAAAGGCATTTAACTTGGTAGGATTAAATTCTTTCTGATATAAGATGTTAACTATTTGATCTCATCTAAATATTTGAAGTCTTTTTTTAATGGGTAGGGAAGTTAATATTAAAACTACAAAAAGCACTAAAATACTACAATGTGCCAGCTTAAATGACTGGCAAATAGTCACAGTAAGGTTCACATGGCGTATTTCTGATTTTTAAAAAAGATTATTTAAAAATATTCTAGAATAAAGAACACTTGTACTATTTATTATCCAGTGAAACCTAAATAGCACAGAGACATAGTTATTTTAAGTTACATTAAAAAAAGACAAAACATCATTTTTGAAAACAAAACAAAAAAGAACCAAACTTGTTAATTTGCAGTTTTTGGTTTGTTTCTGTTTTTATTTTTTGGTGTGCTGAAGATTCAATCCACAGCTTCACACCTACTCAGTAAGCAGAACAACTTTGAAAATTGTAACGAAGGGAGAAATAAGCCTTTTATGTAGTGTAGAAGGAAGATCTATTGGAGAAAATTAGTCCTAAAGGAAAAGGATTGATAATGTGAAATATACTCACTTTGATCTGCATTTAATATATTCTCATTTTCAGTGTTCCAGTGCCTTTCAAGTTACTATAGTAATCATACCTTTGCCACTCAACTTAATTTCTAAGTAACAGACAGTATGGTTGGACATAGATAAAAATCTATTGAACATTATGTTGAGTTACCTGCTTGAAAAGTAACTTTGACTCACTTTCTCTGTCTCATAAGCGTACTTTTGGCTTGATTACATCTAATGAGAAGATTTAAGCACCTCCAAATATAAGTTGTACAAAAAATCAGTAATTGTGTAGTCTGTAATTTAGAATATAAGAACCTTGACAGGATGTCACTGCACTGGCTAGAGATAGAGGAATGAAAGTTTTACTTTAAGCACTCAGGAGCTGACATAGAAAGTCCCTAGTTATGTGAGATGAACCTGTAGACAAAGCAGTGCCCTCAGACTTTCAGACTGTTCCAGGGATGTTGTATCATAATATTATTCATCTGAAATGGACAGATAGTGATCGGGATATAGCTTACTGGGAGAGCTTGGGCTTGGCATGCACACGACTGATTTCAATCTCTAGCAGTGCATAAATGAAATAAATAAATAAATAGGTAGATACATAAATAAAATTAAAAACAGTATGGGCAGATAAATGACATGAAGGTTTTTTCCCCCTCAGAAACCAGTTTGTATTAGAAATTATAGGTAAATAAAAAAGAAACTGCTGGTCACTGAAAAACAAGCATAGGTACTTACATATATTGCTGTTATACTTTTAGAACATCAGCAGCCCTTTTTCTCAGCTCTCCAGTGAAAAAGGTATTCAGAGATTCACTCCTGCAAATGGCAAAAATAGCTGACTACTTACATTTCTAGGTAAATCCCCCAAAATGTGTTAGGATTATCAGTAAGTAATTCAAATTCAGGTTTCTGAAACAAAAAAACTGCCACACTTTAAAATCTACCTTTTCCATTGCTGGATCAAAAATTCTCTAGAGAAGTGACAAAAAGAAAGGAAGATTATTGGGAAATAAAATGTTAGCGTATATCTCAGAAAGCCTAGAGATAATACTTATTACATTTACTAAATGTTTTCTTTGTTCCCAACCTCATGCTAGATACCTTAACTTCATTATTGTATTTAATCTTCATGACAGCACTGTGAAGTTTCCTGTATTAGTATCTCTAGTTCACAAGTTAAGTCCAAAAGCCTTAAAGTAAGTTGCACAAGGAATCTTGGTTAAGGTAGTATAGGGTGGAGAGACATGATATGGTTCCTCGCCCATCCTGAGGGTCAGGGCCAGTGTTCCTGTAACCAAAGACAGATTAACAAGAGTAAAATTTAACACATTTACTTTTTTGAAGTTTTGTATGACACAGGGCTTTCAGGAATGAGTACCCAAGACCTAGGAACACTGGCTGTTTTTGTGCTTCGGTTTGATGAGAATGAGCGTCCAGTTAGAAATGTGATTAAACAGAATGACCTAGTGGCAATAGGCAGGTGATGGACATAGCAAGGCCAGTCTGTTCATATCTAGGGCCTTCCTGGCTTCTCTGTGGAGCGTGCTTTCTTCCAGAGTGTGGGGCCGACCGTCTGGAGTAAGGGTATTTAGGGGAAAAGGAAGAGACTGACCTTTCTATGTTTTATGGCTGACTTTGAAGGAGAGGCTTTTTAGCTTCTATGACTCACCTTGGGGAAGATGACTTGTGCTTCATTTGATTTGCTTTGGTGAGACATGTAAGCAGGTGATCAGAGAGAACTTGCTCCTGAGGTCTCCCAGACTCCTTTGTGCAAAATACTCAGCATGCCAAAGGGCTGCAATTATTTTATTTATTTATTTTTTCAGTACGGAAGATTGAACCAGGACCTGTGCATGCTAGGCAAGCACTCTACTACTGAGCTACATCCTCACTCTCAAAAGATCATAATTTAGGACACTGTCGTTTGACCCTCAGAACTCTTAAGTGATGGCACTTGCCTATAAAAGAAAAATCCAAAAAATGTGTACTGTAGAATCTGCACTTTCAGTGGGCATTATGGAAAAAGGGAAAATTGGTTTGAAAAGAGAAATTAATTTGCATTGTGTCCAGAGACCGTAGTACAAGCAGTTGGTATAATCAAAGGGAATCTATGAGGCTTGTACTGTATCCTGAACCAATGAATTCACAAAGTCAAGTGGCTGAAACAAATACCCAAAGTTCACCCTGAAGCAACCAGAAACTGGGATATAGAATGTTGAACTTTCACAGAGACTTTTTGTTTTACCTATGAGAATTTTCATGTGCTTACATATCCATATCCCTAAATTGAAAAGCACAGTAGCTAGAAGTTCTTTATAACTCCTGATATGGAAGAATGTGTTAATTTCATACTTTAAAAAATTATACATCTTGGGCCAGGGCTTTAGCTCGGTGGCTGCAGTGCCTGCCTGGCAAGCAGGAGGTCATGAGTTCGATCTCTGGTAAAACAAAACAAAACAAAACAAAACAAAACAAAGCAAAAAACAAAAAAAAAATTATGCTTCTTGGGAACTCACGGTGGGTGTCAAATAATGATCATTTTGTTACAAAACAGAATAATTTTAGCAGTTCATTCTACAAATTCTACGATGCATTACTTATTGTTGTTCCATGTGAATCAATCAGGTAAGATAGAATGGTGTCTTGTAAAATGAGCTACATAGAATTTAAAGGGTCCAATTGAATGAAGATGTCTTGTGCTGGGTGACTGATTTGGGGGTGGAAGTTCTCAATATATGTACCATTGTTGTACTCTGATTGTTGTGTTTTGAATTTTTTTTTCTCGTTGAAATAGAATGGATTTGAGAAGAAAAATAAAACTAGAATTTAATGGGTCCATACTAAATTTCTGAATTAGTAGTAAAGACAGTACCTGCAGTGTATCACAAGAGGGCGCGCTAGTACTTTGAACGATCACTAACTTGGCAGGCAACAGAAACGCAAAGATACCTTATTGATTTCAGGTACAAATTGGCTTTTCTATAGTCACTAAACATCAAATCTGAAAGATTTTATTTAGCAAGTGTTTTGGAATTTTAAAAGAGTGAAGAGTTTTTCTCATTAGTAAATAAAACAATGCTCACTGAAAGAAATGAGTTTTCTTTAAAATCTATATTCCTCTGCTAATATTTTATTAGATATATACTTTGGAAATACATGTCAGTTCAAGGATTGGTACTGTGGAGTCAAAACTACAAAGAACCAACACTGGGTACACATTTGGCCATGTGGTGTTCAAATCCAGTCTCTCCTCTGTCTTGGTCATTTGCCTCTTTTTGATGTGACATTCCCGAACTTGCTTCAGTTACTTCACCCATTGTTCAGCCAACATCCACCCTGTGGTTAAGATTGAAAAATGTGATCCTGTGACTCTGGAAGGCACTGGCATATAGGTTCTGTGGCTCTTTTATGTTGTTTTCCTTTTCTTTTGGGGGATGATTTAATCTGATTTCACTCATGAACATAGAATTTTAGGTAAACTGAGCACATTTTTAAAGAAGATAAGCAACTTGCTTTTGCTCTTAAAAGTATTTGTTCTAAAATTTCCTGAAGACTCTGAATTCAGTTGACATTGGTGGATATGGAATAGCGTGAGCCATGGATTGACACGCCTGCCGTTTCTACTCCTTAGTACTAGCTGGGGAGTTGCCAAGGCAGGACCGTGTCAGGTCTCTGAGAGCCTGTCAACTCCTAGCCTGTGCTGACTTTCTTTACAGTAAGATAGTTCCGTACCCTTATTGCTTGGAAACTGGTTTTCAATTCCAAATTCTTGTTGCAATTGAGTTTTTTCTTACATGTAGGTGTGGGAGGTTTTTGCCTCTGTTAGAAGTTCAGTTCATGTGTTAGTGAATTGGCCCACAGCTATTATGTATGTTATGATTATGTTATGCTATGTTGTTATGTCATGTTATATTATGATGTTCTGCCTGCTTTGCTGAACAAAGACAAACATCACCCTCCTTTGAGTATGGAAAAATCATAGGATGACATACCAACTGTTACTTGGAAAGAGAACTCATGCGGAGTAGGGAGCTGGCAACTCCCTTCCTCTGGCCAGGACCTGTCTGCTTCCTTGCAATGAATTCATCTGCTCTGTGGGAGAAGGGTTTTGCTTCTTCCTGAACACACTAGGCTAACAAACTCATTTAAGAAGAAAATAATTTCACTAAGTGTGTTGTTAAAGCTCTCTGTGTGGGAGGAAAGTATTTGTGGAGCACAGAAAAGTGGAGATTGGCAGTCTTATCACTGTTTTCTTACAAGAAGAAAGCCAAGAAAAACAAAATTATGGTTAAAGGAAACTTGCTATTCAGGTTGACAGTGTTTTCTCCAACAATTGTGGCCAGCAGGTCAGGAAGTCAAATTGGGATTTCACAGTTTGTGGACTTTGTATATGAGTTTAGTTTCTTTGCAAATAAAGTCTGAGAGTTACATTCTAATTTAGAGTTGATCATTAGCAAAACTGGGAATTAAAAATCCCATTTCAGCAGGCTTGCTACTTACTGTCACTAATAGTTCTACTTAGCAACTGTAGGAAGAGTAAAAAGGCAGCTATAGTTTTTCAAGGAACCAAGATACTACAACTATACAGCAGTATGTGTTTGTTTAGGTCGATACCTTTATAAATGGAATGTCAACTCGGATATCCAAAAGTAAATATAAATTTTACATTTTTCTTTTAATTTATGTACATTTTTCAGAATTTCAGGAGAAATAAATGTTCCGAAACCAGAACTTGACTTTGTATTATTTTTACCAAAATATCATCTCCCAAGTCAAATACTAAAGCAATAAACAGCTTTAGAAACTGGTCAGAAGCACATTTATTAAAGCTGAATGCTCATGTGGGAAAAAAGGAGTCAAAGGATTAGTAGCCTGCCACTCTATCTTTTTCTAGGTTAGCAGTCTTGAAGGTAGAAAGTCTCAGCCCTAAGAATCTATTTGTGGTTTAAAAAATAACATTTCAAGGGATTACTTTAGGGTCAAAATAATATTTTTGGAGGTTTAAAACGGTTGCTTTGTACATATCTAGGCACTTTTCATATTTGTGATTAAGAAAATTGGCTCAAGCCAAGGGAAAAGCACTTGATATCATGGTACTTATAATGCTTTTTATAGCTGGACAACGATGCACAGTGACATCAGTTAACAATGGTGCTTCCCTATGCGTGAAATCTTTGAATGCAATTAAAAAATAGGGAACAAGTGACACAGAAGCAAATAGCTAATCTAGCTAATAAATCACTTTATAAAGCTGCATACCTTGTTATTATCTTTGCCCTGTCCTCTCTGCCTCTAGTCTCTAACAAAGTTCTCAGTTCCTTCTTATTTCTCTCTGCTAGTATGAAATTTTGCCTGTCTCTCTCCTCAAACTACTGCAACAACCTTCTCAATATTTTCTCCCATTTTTCTTTGCAGTTCATTCTCCCAACAATTGTATAAGTTCCCTGCTGAAATCATTTGTTTTTGCATCTCTGATGATTCTGGTGAGGACTACTGTCTATTTTTTTAAAATTTTATTTAAAGAGAAGAAAACAAAACAAAACAAAACAGAATAAAGGGTAGCAACAATACAGAATTCCAAGGAAAAAAGGAAAAACAACAACAAAAAAAAACACTAAAAAATCATTACTAGACAAATTACATACTGACATCTTGGAAATAGTTGTTCAAATTACAAAATTAAAACATGTAAAGTACACATTCAAACAGTGAGACTGTTAACAGTTCTGCTCCATGATCTGACAAATACAGCAATATGGTCATCCATCTTACCCACTCAAATATACAAGCAATTATATCAAAAGGGTAAAATTAAACACAACAAAACAGAACAAAGCGGGTCACAAGAAAGCAATGTAAGAGACATAAATTTCAAAGCTAGACAATCAGAGATATTCACTCTCTATCACATTGACTCTTGTTTTCTTCCAAATAGTTGTCCATAATGTCACATACAGGGAATTCACATGAAACAACATAGTATGGAACCGATCTGAACAGGACAATAAAGGCATTTCAGATCATCAAGACCAGACAATAGGGAAGCCAAGAATGGCTGTCATAGTGTCTCTCATTCTCTTCAAAACAGCTGTCCATACCGTCATGTGTGTTGAACTCACACAAAACAAAACAAGCTAAAAGCACTTTGAACAAAGAATGATAGTATTGCTAGATTTCACATCATGACATTATGGAATCAGCACTGGGTACTATAGTGTCTCTTTTTCTTCAAAGTAGTTGTTCATTTCAACATGCATTATAGAGTTGGTTCTTGTAAACTGTTTATAAGCTCTACACATGCATGAGTCTCTACATGTATATCTATCCTTTCTGTATTAGAGGGAAAAACAAAACAAAGCAAGACAAAACAAAATAATTCCTAGAAAAGCATGAAGCAAAAAGTCATATAAAACCACAATACAAGGTGAGCTACAATGGTTATCATGATGTCTCAGCAGTATATAACAACATTAATAAAAACAAAGCATTGGAGACATTATAAGACTTCAAAAGCAGGTAATAACCAAACCAGAGTGGGTATCTTAGTGAATCTTGTCATCTTCAGTGTAGTTGCCTATACTCTTAGACTTGATGCTATCAATCATAACAGATTTGAATAAAATCAGTCCATACAAAATAGCAACTTAACAAACCAGATTCAAATACAATCTGTCATAATAAGATAGTATAAATTATACAAGGCTTCAGATTAAGTTGATAGGAAATTAAGGATGATTACTATAATATGTCCTCTTATTTTTTGGATAGCTGACCGTGTCCTCAAATCTAGTGTAAGTAGACAAACTGGAACAGCATGTAATCCATCCAAGCAGAGTGATGAGAATAATGTAGATTTTATTTTATTTTTTTAAATTTTATTTTAAAAGAGGGTAAAATTAAACACAACAAAACAGAACAGAACAGGACATAAGAAAGCATAAATTTCAAAGCTAGACAACCAGAGATCTTCACTATCTGTCATATTGTCTTTTGTTTTCTTCCAAGTGGTTGTCCATATCTTTGGATACTGGGAGCTCATACTAAATAACATAGACAATCTTTTCACAAGATGTGTAGTTAACTGGCTCCCACTTGCTAAGGGGGGGCACGGGGTGGGGGACAGGATGACATGAGATGTCTGATTCTCAGCCCACGCGCAGGCAGGCTCACAGCCACCCCCCAGAGAGGGAAGGAGCTCCTTGGTCTCCCAGCACCCTGAATCAACCACATGGTGCAGGTCCTGAGGCACCAGGGTCTCTCTCCTTTGGGCTCCCAAAAGTCTGCCACACTCTCAGCCACCCCCCAGAGAGGGGAGGAGGTCCTTGTTCTCCCAGCACCCCGAGTCAACCACACAGTGCAGGTTAATGTACATTTTATATCTTGTTACCCCATTAACAATATCCTCTCCCTCCCTTTTTTAGACTATTTCTCCTCTTTTACTCCCATAGGGTGCACTGCTTATATTGGGTCCCACTGCCTGCCTATATAGAGAATCTCAATAGACCCTATCTCCTGATTTACTCTGCCTGTGTTTCTCTGTTGGTATTTCGAGGCCATCTATACTGAGGATTACAGCAAATCTTCTCTGCCTCATTTCTGCTATTCTATTTTTCTGCCATTGGTTGTCTATTTTTCTGTTCCACTCCACTGTCTGCCCCATTCACTGAGGCCTCTCTGCCACTGTTCCTGAAATGCTCATATTCTTTTTTTCTCTCTCTAAAATGTCCTTCAGTATTTTTTGTAGGGTTGGATTGGTGGTCACAAATTCTCCCAGTCCCTCTTTGTCATGGAAGCATCTTGCTTCTCCATTAATTTTTAGAGAGAGTTTTGCAGGATACATCAATCTGGGCTGGAGGTTGTTCTCCTTCAGGGCTTGAATTACTTCACTCCAAGCTCTTCTTGACTTGATGGTCTGTGTGGAGAAGTCTGCCATGATTTTGATGGGTTTTCCTTTATAGATGATCTGTTTCTTTTCTCTGATGGCTTTTAATATTCTGTTCTTATATTGAATTTCTGGGATCTTGATTATTATGTGTCTGGGTGTAGCTCTGTTTTGGTTATAGTTGGCTGGAGTTCTGTATGCTTCATACATCTGCATATCATTTCCTTTTTATATGTTTGGGAAGTTTTCCTTAATAAATTCTGTGAGTAGCCTTTGTGGTTCCTTTGTTTTGACTCTTGCTTCTTCATTCACATGCTTTATTCTTAAGTTATAGATCCTCTTGTCATCCTCTAGCCTTTGTATGGTTACTGCCTGCTCCCTTGTTATTTTTAAGAGATCTTCCCTTTCATGATCACACATTGCAAGCCTGTGTTTAAATTTTGATAATATATCTTTGGTTTGTTTCAAGCAGTTTTGCCAACTTTCTATGGAGTCTTTAGTTTCCTGGTAATCTCTTTGAATTTGCTTCATGAATTCTAGGTTTTCTTTATATTCTTCATTGAACATTTCTCTCCTTTTGTGTTCCTCCATTCTTCTGTCTGTGTCTTCTTGAGAGGTACCCAGCCTTTCTTTTAGTAATCTACTTATCTCTTGTTTAACTTGAATTAATATTTCAGTTTTGATCTTGTTTATGAGGTCCCAAAGATATCTCTTTATGTCCACTGACACTGTGTTTGATGTTGCATGTTTGCTGCCCTCAATCTCTTTTATATTTACCTCTCCTGGATCAATATTCTCAGGGTTGGGGGCTGGAGGCTTTTTCTTATTTCTCTCTCTCATCATATTTTTGGTTCTTTCCATACAAGTGTACAGTGTAATTCCCAGCCCCTTTTCTTGTTGGTTAGTGTTCTTCTGGAGCACACAGGCTAGGGGCTTCTGCCCTCTGCAGTCCACTATCAGAGATTGAAGTGCAAGCAAGGGCAGTGTGCGTTGGCTCCTCCCCTCCAGGCCAGTCAACCTTCATTGGGCCTTCATTGCATCAGTGTGCACTGCCCTCAGGGAATTGATTTGTGGTGACCCACTGGGTCCTGGCCATGGACACAGCCCAGTCCAAGAAGATCCCACCAATCCACTCCATGAGGGGAGCAACCAACTGAAGCTACTTCCTTACAGATTTAGGGTCATCCTGCCCAAATCCAACATGTCATTCAGTTGGTTGCCCCTTTCCCATGGGAGGGTCTTATTCCGATAATTAACCACATGTTAATGCCGGTCTCTGAGAACTGCTGGGCTCCCTGACCTCTGACCTCAGCGTGGCTGCTGCACAAATTCACGGTGCCTCTGAGTGGGTTGGGTGGGTCACGTGCAGGGCTGGTTCCGGGCAAGTCACGTGCAGGGCTATTCAGCTCCACTCTCAGGGCTGCTTAAGCCAGTCACATCAGCATGGGTTCTCAGGTGGAACTCAGGCACGAATTCAGGCAGCTCAGTGAGAACATCATGCTCACTGATCTTAGCTTCTCTAGTGGTAGCCCCGGGACCTCATATTCAAGTAGTTTCTTTCACTTCAGTTTCTTCCTGGGTTGAGAGAATCCATCTCCCTCTGTTTGGGTCTCTCCAGGGTGTTCTATTCTGGCATTTGAACTGTCTTTCTCACAGAGGATCCCTATCCTGCTTCCTACCAGTCCACCATCTTTCCCAGCTCCACTGCTGTCTATTTTATTCTGTGTTGGGTTAAGACTTTCATTAACAGTCAGGACCCAGCCCCATAGAAAAGGCAGTGTTAGGGTTGTTAGATTATCAGTCTACAATGAAGCAACTCAGGGTTCTTGCAGAAGCTGCCAGCATCTGAGAAGAGTGGATTCCTGATGATGACACTGTGACAGGAGCCCACTCATCTACATGAAGTTTCAGTGGGGAAGATCAGGAGAAGGCTGGAGGTGCTGTGGACACTGAGTACCCAAGTACATTGGGCAATGGTTAGAAAGAGGAGAACTAAACCCAGAGTCCACATGCAAGTGGATATGGGATAACCAATTGACTTCTTTTCTTTCTGAGAAATTCTCCAAGACTCAACCTATTAGTTCTATATCTTCATGATCCCAGTGGAACAAGATTAAGAAAGATTTACTCCATTTCCTAAAGTCACAATTACCAAAAAGAGTTGAATGTGAATTTTGTGAGATAATTCCAGAAAGCCATTAATCTGAATCAGATTATACATATCTCACCCTGGAAATTGTATTTTTTTATGCCAGGGATTGAACTCAGGACCTGGAGCTAGACAAGCAGGGAGATATAATGCTGAGCTATGTCCCCAACCCCTGGAGATTGTATTTTAAGCAAGTTTTTTGGGTGATTCTTATACATCCAGTTTTGGCACAGCTACTGGGAATCAGTAAGTCAGAGGAAGAGGTAAAAATCAGCATTTCTCATAAGGCTTCCTGCTACCTAGTACCCATTCTGTTACAAAGCTCTTAGTTTTTTTACTGCTGAGACAAGATAGCTGACACCCACAATTTAAAGGAGAAAAGATTTGTTTGGGCTCACAGTTTCAGAAACTTTAGTCCATGGTCATCAGGCACCAGGGCAGAAACAACATGATGGAAGAGTCTGCTGAAGGAAAGTTGCTCATATCATGGTACCCAAAAAGCAGAGAGTGAAGGGAGTAGCTAAGGAGGGAGACACAACCTTCTAGATCATTCTCCCAGGGACCTACTAACAGTAAGTCAGCTACAGCACCCCCATAATCCAATCACTTTTTAAACACATGAAGTTTGGGGGGCCACTTTATTATTTTTTTTTTAATTTAATGTAGAAAAGCAATTTATTCCATTATAGGCACTTACATAGTCATGGAGAGTAACAGGCTTGCCAGTGAAACATGTCACAGATGGAGATGGTATAAAACTAGTGATCAAAGACTAACTCCTAAAAAAAAAAAACTCTGATCAAAGATTAATTTAGTTTTAATACAAATACAAGCTATCAAATCACTCTTCTCAACTTGGCAGTCTACCTGAGGTACAATTGTGAGGTTAAAAGCATACATCTTTACAACTTGGTGATCCCAAGTTAAAACAACAAAAAAGCCAAGAAAAACCATTTCACAGAAAAGGAAGGAATAATATGAAAATAGCTCAAGAAATACGCTAACAAAAAAAATAACAACAACAACAAAAATATGCTAACAAAGAAAAAAATATCTAGGGAAGGAAGAACATGTAGCTTTCACTTAACCAAAAAGAGTTTGCAATAAAGGACTTCAAAACAAGCCAATTATCTTTTTAATTTAATGTAGAAAAGCAATTTATTTCAGTAAATCCAAAATTGCTACCATAATATATCTTGCTATCTTAGAAATAGCTGCTCCTGCCATCAGACTTAACATAATCAAACAGACTTAACATAATCAAAAAGAGAATAAAACCTAACCCAACAAAATAATGGAAATGATATAGGACTTCAAAACAAGACCATAGAGAATCAACAGTGGCTACAACCTTCAGAAGGGGATTCCCCCTAGATGATACACTGTGTACTGCTATCTTCTGAACCTGTGATCAGACCACTGGCCCTAGACCTCCAACATCAGTGAAACACCAAAGCACCACAGGCATCCAATTGCATTTCACCTCGATAACTATCATCACAGCCTGTGTTTCTCCAGATAAACTGGTCACTTACGGGGTGGGGTGGGGGATTGGTACTTCTTCTTTGCCTACATACACACCAGAATGGGCTAGGGTCTGGCTGTTCCCAGTCTGGCAGCAGTCCGCACATGGTGCTGGTTCCCAGACTGGGCTTGCTTCCTGGTGTGTCCTTGTTCTCTCTCCTCCTACTCCACAAATGGCACTGACTCACAGGGAGTCTTGGGTCTGGCTGTTTCCAGTCTGGCAGCTGTCTGCTCATGGTGCTGGTTCCCAGAATGGAGATATATCTTAAAAAGAAAAATAATCACACATTTTTACCCCCCCCCCTTTAAAGCTACTTTAGACCTGGGTTTATTAGTAGAAAATTTCTAAAGAAAATTTAAATATAAGTTTGTGGCTTTGCTGAATCAAGTATCCCAGTTAATATTTAGAAAATACCCACTTTTGGGACCAATAGGATTATTGGTGTTACCTATTATGGAGGGATAGATGGACAAAGTCTGTCTTTTGAACTATAAAATCAATCATGGAAATGAGAGAAAAACCGGGGAGGCTAAAATCACAAGTGCAGATATATCTAGGATCCTAGTCCTGGATCTATACTTCCTTCAGAGTCTTCATAATTATAAATTTCCTCTTTCCTCTGCCATACTTGCATTATATTGTCTTAGATGCAGTACGAATCACCCGAGATTCATTGGGTTTCCAGGAAAAATCAGATACCTTGTCAGTGTGACTGCTATGAATGAACAATAACTCTGGTAGACTATCTTCTGCATCTTCTGGATATTGCTCTTCTCCAATTTTACTTAAATCCCAGACATTCAGTCTTTAATCAGTAGGTAAGGTGACCACTGAAACTGAAATATTTCATCCTTATGTGATTCGAAGGTATGTAATTTAAGTTTCAGATTTCTTAGATTCCACAAAGTGACAGTCTTGTCAGTTGTTCCTGTGGCAAAAACAAATCCACTACAAGGACTGAAAGAGAGTTCACCTCTGCACTGTGAGCATCAGCTGAGTGGGTTGGTTTGGAATATTGTTTGACCAAGTATCCCAAATCATAAGTTGCTGGTCATCAGCAACTGATCCAAACAGAGGCTCATGGAGCAGATGCCAGGAAACATCTACTACTGTAGTATGCCCTGTAAAGATGACCTTCTCGTTCACCACTTTCCTTCCTTTGGAACAGCACTGATGTCTCATAGGCAGATGGTATGGTCATTGAAAGCACTAAGTACATGCCCACTAAGACTTGGTTTCCAAGAAAGCCCATAATCTTCCTTCTGATGTCCACAGAGATGCAAGTCTGGGTTGTGCTCTGCAGAGGGGTCTGGTTTGTATAGTCAAAAACAAGAATATCACTGGATGGAGTCTTTGTTGCAATGGTTGATCTTGATTTCTATTTCAGTTTTCCCACTAATAGAGCCAACTTTCAAATTCTCCTTTCTTACTGTCATAGTATGATGCATTAAACTGAGCATCATCGCTGGGGAGCTGTCTTCTGGCTATCACAAGGCAGTTTGGTTCATCTGATATGTGTGTTTCCAGGATAAGTCGATCAATGCTGAGCTCTTTCCCTTCTGGTCTGGTTACATCTGGAAGCCACTGTGCTGTTAGGTTGGGCCACTCCAGAGCATGGGTCATCACCAAGTCATAAAGAAAGTTTGTTTCCATATCTTATATTCCTCATTGATCACACACACTTCCACTGTATCATTAAAGGCTATTTCCTTGTCAGAGGGGCAGGAGAGCTGGGAGGACCCTGGGACCAAATCACATAAGAGGGTCCAGGAGGCAGGTGCTCATTTTGGGGACATTTTGGATTCAAAATATAACACCATTCATTTTTATGAGTTCTACTATCCTTTGTTGTTGATGAACTCATTCACTTCTTTACATTTACTCATATTTTTTTCTTTGTTTGAATGCAGTTTCATGTCTTACTCAGTTTGAACAAAATCCCATACTTACATCAAGACTCACAGGCTGTTTCATTGTGAGGTTTTTCTTGATTCTGGTAACAGAATTTAATTGCTTCTTTTATGTTCCTATATTTATATTAAATTTATAGTTAAGTCAAGCTATGTGTCACAAACTGGAGCATATGATTTAGTAATCAGAATTGTCCTAGATTATCTAAGGTATTTGATTACTTCAATTACAGTTACTGGGATATCATCTATGATGAAAATATGAGATGAGCTCTTTAAGCTGTGAGGTGGTGCTAAATTCACCAGCATAACCCACACTGCCTTTAATATATATTAAAAGGCACCCAAAGCTGCCTACTACAAGTTGAATATTCCTGTGAGCATGGTATTACCATTGTGTTTTTAAATGGAAGGAAGTTCTTATTTCTTGTTATTGGACGTCTATTCAGAAAGTCTTTGTTATGACTGACTTAAAGTGTTTTCTCTGTTTTCTTCTAGTAGTTTCAAAATTTCAGGTATGAGATCTTTGAACTACTTTGAATTGATGTTTGTAGAGGGTCACAGTAACTACATTCAGTGTTCTACATATGGATATTCAACTTTTCCAACATTGTTTGTTAAAGCGTCTATCTTTGCTTCAGTGTACATTTTTACCCCTACGTCAAGAATCAGATCATTGTAGTTGTGTAGGTTTATTTCTATGCCCTCCATTCTATTCTACTGATGTACAAATCTATTTCTGTGTAAGTACTATGCTGTTTTCATTTCTATGGCTTTGCAGTATACTTTGGAATCAGGTATTATGATGTCCTCAGCCTTGCTCTATTTTGTTCAGAATTTCTTTTTGCTATTCTGAATTTTAGGATTTTTTCCCAGTCTTATGAAGAATGTCATCACAATTTTGATAGGGATTGCATTGAATTTATAGCTTGCTTTTGGTAATAAGCCCATTTTAAAAGTGTTAATTCTACCAATTCATGTATATAAGAAGTCTTTCCAACTTCTATTGTCTTTCTTAACTTCTTTCTTCACTATTTTGTATTTTTCAGTCTTCTTAAATTGGTTGAATCCTAATTAAGATATTCACTTTTTGTCACTAATATTCATTATTTTTATAGCTAATGTAAATGGAATGGTTTTCATTATATATTATTTTTGTAGTTATTATTTTAGTATCTAATGTAAATGGAATGATTTTCTTGATTTTTTTCTCTGATGATTCATTATTGGTGTACAAAAACTATTGATTTCTTAATACTGATTTTTCTATCCTACTATTTTGTTAAATTTATCAAATCTAAAAGAATTTTGATAGAACTTTTGGGGCTTTCTAGTTATAGGATCATATCATCTGGAAAGGATAATTTGACTTCTTTTCTTACCTTTTTAATTTTTTTGTCTTGCCTAATTGCCCTGGATGAGATTTTAAGCACTATGTTGAATTAGGAAGTAGAATTGGATACTTGTCTCATTCCTGATTGTAGAGGAAATACTTCCAGTCTTTTGCCATACAGTAAGATGTTGGCTATAGTTTTGTCATGTAAACCTTTAATATGTTGAGTTATGATCCAATATCTTCAGGGTTTTTATCGAGAAAACACATTGAATTTTATAGAAGGCCTTTTCTATGTCAACTGGGAGGATTATGCAATTTTTTGTTCTTGATTCTGTTTATGTGGACTATCAATTTATTGATTTGCATACATCAAAGCATTTTTGTATCCCCCAAATTAAACCCACTTGTTCATGGTGGATGATCTTTTTAAAGTGTTATTGATTCAGTTTGCAAGTATTTTATTAAGGATTTTGTATCTACATTCATCAAAGATATTGGTGTATAATTTGCTTCCCTTTTTTTAAGTTGTGTTTTTATTAAATTTTGATACCAAGGTGATATTGGCCTCATATAATGAATTTGGAAACACTCTTTCTCTTTCTATTTCATGGAATAATTTCAGAAGCATTGGTATTAGTTCTTCTTTGAAGGTCTGGTAACATTCAACAGTTAATCCATCAGTCCTGAGCTTTTCTTTTTTGGGAGACTTTGTTACTGCCTCAATCTCATTGCTTGATATCAATATGTTTAGGGGTTTTTTAAAATAACTTTTTGGTTCACTTTTGTGGATCGTATGCATCTAGAAATTTATCTATTTATGATAGATACTCCAGTGCATCAGAATATATATTTTTAAAATAGCCTCTAATCATCTTCTGGATTTCAGTGGTGTCTATTTTAACATACTTTTAAAAATCCTAATTATATTGATTTGGGTATTCTCTCTCTTTTGGTTGATTTGGCTAAAGGTTTACGAATCTTGTCTGTCTTTTTAAAGAACTCTTTGCTTCATCAATGCTTGTATTGTTATTTTAGTCTTTAGTTCATTAGTTTCAGTTACAACCTGTATTTCTTTCCTTTATTGGATTTTATTTTGTGCTTGTTTTTCTATGGCCTTGAAATGCTTCAGTAGGTTATTTATTTGAGATCTAATTTTTTAAAAATAGGCACTTCTAACTATAACTTTTCCTCTTAGAACTACTGCATTATTGATCCGGCCCGCGGATCAATCCATAGGTCTCACCTGGAGAGGGAACGGGGATGGGGAAAGGGCAAGAGGAAAGAGAGACAGAGACAAGTCGAGCAGTTCCAATCAAGTCTCATTTATTGAGGAGGTGAACAAGGTTTATATAGAGGGCAGAAATGAAGGAGTCAGGTCATGTGACGTAGTTGGGTAGCTAAGCAACCATGGGTGGTACTAACCCTTTTGGCGGGAGTATCTAGACAATAGTTGGGCAGGCTCAACTTTCTGGTGGGAGTAACTATGGGCAATGGTGGGGGAAATGCGTCATCAGGCAGAGCCGTTGTGGAAAGACAGGATAGGTCGCAGTCATATCCGGCCAGGCAGAAAGGATCATGGGTAATGTAGGCAGACACAACAAATGCCCACAAGAGGGCGGGATGGGGTGGCAGCAGTGAGGCTATCACGCTGCTCCCTACATCTCCTCCCTTATCATTTTATAAAATCAGGAGTATGGAAGGCCTTGTGAAGACGGCGCCTGTCTTGGGACGTGGACTCTATATGTGAACCCGACCGAGCATTATCCGTCATGGGCCTGCAGGACAGCAGTTGTTCTTGTGCCTGTCTTAGGTGGCTGGTGGTGTAGCACAAATGTCCAAGTTGCCCGTCTCTGGCTGCCCGTCTAGTACCTCAAGGCATCTGGGCCACATTGTCCATATGGGCCATTTGTGGGAATCGTTTCCCGATAAGTTTGTTGATCTGCCATCTCCAGTTGATGATAATGTACCTGAATGGGCTTTGCCATGAATGCGTCAATTCTATCTTTAAGAAGCCTCATGATCCTCTGGAAGATGCAAGGGCCAACAGTTAGAAACAACAATAAGGCAGCTAGGGGTCCCAAAAGGGGGGCAATATAAGGGAAGAGGCCCCCCCACATGGAGGAGAAGGGGTTAGTAGCCATTTGTTGTTGATGTTGTCGGAGTCGATCTTCTAGTTCTTGGAGTTTTCTGCGCACAAGGCAATACTGGTAGACATAAAAGCAGCACTTTTCCTGTAAGGCAAGACAGATCCCTCCCTGTTCTGCTGTGAGTAGGTCTAGTCCTCGTCTATTTTGTAGGACGACCTCTGCCAAGGAGTCTAGTTGATTTTGGAGAGTCTGTATAGTGAAGGATAAGGCCTGAACATCTTCAGACAGCTGGTTAGACAAGTCAGAATATTTATCTAGGGCTACGGCAAGTCCAGCAGTCCCTGTGGCTACAGCACCAGTGAGGCCCATTCCTGATAAGAGCAGAATTAGCATTACTGCTCTCTTTTGGCGGCCAGCAATATAATCAAATGTTGGCACTGGGATAGGTTGGTCACCTGGGACAATATCTATGTCAGGCAGGAGGGAAGCGGTCATGCATGTGCCTGTCCAGTTGGATGGAAGATAAGTATAGGCTTGATTATTGCCACAGACAAAAATGTGTCCTGTTGGGGGGCACAAGGGGCCCGTATGATTGATAAATGAGACACAGGCAGTGGACAGGAGATGGCCCATATCTATAAGGGTGGAATCATTTTGAAGAAAGCCCTGTAGGCAGGTAATGGGTATGTTAGGCATTATCAAGGGCTGGACCAGAAATGATTGGGAAGGTCTACAGGTAAGATTATATGGGTTATGAGAGGGATCAGTTGTTGAGTTTGAGGGGATGGCTATGGGCATAGGAGTGCCTAAGGCCATACATAACCAGCAATCTCGCGCTAAAGCAGGGTTAGTGAGATTAAGTATATGGTGAGTGGCTGAAAGGATATCATAAGTTTGTGGGTCTAAATCCATGCCTTGTGATTTAGGGAGAGCTAATGGATGGTAATTGATTTTTGGAAACATATTATCTTCAATTTCTTTTAACCCTTTTTCAACATAAAGTTCTCTTATCTTATCTTGGGGCCCTCCCCCATCAGAAATATGGACAGGTGCCTGTTTGGACCAACATATAGGTTCCCCTATTTTGCCATTACATCCAGCCTTTAAGTAAGGGGAGGTGCGGCCAAGGACCTGGGGGGTAACGCTCCAATCACCCTGCACGCTAGGGCTCATGGTCTTGGTGAGGGTGGCTGTGAAGTAAGTTTTATTATTTGGTCCAACACATTCGGAATATTCTGTATAACATGAAGAATGTATAGCCTCCATATAGGAATCACAGGGGCATTTTGGTCTGGCCTTTGGGTCTATAGGCTTTGGTTTAGGCTTTTGCTGGCATTGCCAGGTTCCTGATTTTCCAACAGTGGCCAGCCCTGGAACAAGGGCCAAATGGGCTGTTTTTGTACCGCAATCAGCTGAATTAAGTATCTGTAATCCTGTACATTTCCCAGCAAAACATCTAGAGGAGTACTCACAATTGCAGGGGTTACCATACAGCGCTTTGAGAAGTTCTTGTCTTGAAGGAGTAGGTTGGAATCCACCGTTAGTCAGGGGTGGTCCAAGGAGAAGGCTGAGTAGACAGCATAGGGCTCCGGGGAGTTGTGTCATCTGTAAGAGAACACAAGAAGTCGTGCCTCAGGAAAGGATGTTATTCCTGGGCGTCGTTCGTCTAAAATATTGGAGGAGGAGTTCTCTATTTGCTTTACAAGGCATTCAGGCAGCCACCTAGCTCCTTTTTCCTGTTTAGAATAAACACAGACTGAGCCTCGCCCCCAGATGAGAACAGGGTGAGGGCCATTCCAAGCATTAGTTAATGGATCTCTCCATAGTACTGAGGCAAACTGTGTTTGCGTCTGTGTATGCCAGAAGCGAGATGCCGTGGAGCAGCCTGAGGCATCCAAGAACAAAAAATTTAAAATGAAGAGAGCATGTGAAAGGATATTTCTAGGGGACCCTCGGGTTGGGTACCATGTTTCTCCCTTTATTTTGTCTATGGTGGATTTAAGGGAGCGATGTGCACGTTCAACGATGCCTTGTCCTTGGGGATTATAAGGTATACCCATTGTATGAAGACTATTAAGGCACTTGCAAAATTGAGCAAAGGAAGCACTTGTATAGCTAGGGCCATTATCAGTTTTAAGTTGTTGGGGGCACCCCAGAGTAGAAAGAGCCAACAGCATGTGGGCTATCACATGTTTAGTAGCTTCTCCAGTGTGGAGTGTGGCAAAAATGAAGCCACTATATGTGTCAACTATCACATGAATATATTTTAAGTTACCAAATTCATTAAAGTGAGTAACATCCATTTGCCATAAGGCATTAGGAATTAAGCCCTTTGGGTTGACTCCTAGGTGTTGAACAGGTAAGTGGATAGCGCAAGAGGGGCAATTTTTTACAATCTGTCGAGCTTGTTCCCGGGTAATTTTGTGGAGAAGGCGGAGGCTCTGGGCATTGAGGTGGTGTAGCTGATGAGCCTGTAGTGCCTCAGACACCCTGGAGTCATCCATAGACTCAAAGTGGGTCATGAAGACCTGCATCCGAGTGGTGACGTCAGCCAGATGATTTCTCTGAGTAAGGAGACCCGGAAGGCCAGAGTGGGCCCACAAGTGGCCAATGAAAAACTTGTGACGGCGAAGCTGGATCATATCTTGTAGTTGTTTAAATAAGTTTGCAGCTGGGGAGGCATGACCTATAGTGGCAACAGTCTCTAATAATGGAACAGACTGAGCGAGGTAGGCACTGTCAGTAAACAAATTGAAAGGTTGGTCGGGGTATACGGTAAAAACTGCAAGAATAGCCTGTAGTTCTGCCAGCTGTGCAGAAGATGTCCCTGTTTGAAGAGTAGTGACACTATCTCGGGTTACATAAGCAGCTTTTCCAGAAGAGGAGCCATCAGTAAATACCACTAGGGCATCAGAAAGGGGTTGGGAAGCCGTGATCTTTGGAAAAACAAATGAATGACGATTGGCAAAATCAATCAACTTATTAGGGGGGTAGTGATTATCAGTGGTCCCTGAGAAGGAGGCTAGGGCAATAGGCCATGCCTCGGTGGTCTGGAGTAGCCAGTCCACTTGATCTTTGGTGAAGGGCTGAATAATGATATTGGGCTCTCTACCAAAATAACATTTTCCTAGTTTTCTGCCTTGAATTATCAGGTCGGAGACAGCCTGGTAGTAGGGTAATAACACCCTTTTTGGGGAAACTGGCAAATGAAGCCACATGAGAGGTGCTTGTTGCCAGAACACTGCTGTAGGGGAGAGCTTTGTATTAAAAATGAGGAGTTGTAGAGGTTTGTTATAATCTATGAAGGAAACAGTTTGCTATGCAATAGCCTCTTCTACTCTAACGAGTGCCTTTCTGGCACCAGAGGTAAGTTCATGAGGGGATGTTGGATCTGTGTCCCCTTTGAGGGTTTCATAAAGGAGTTGCAAGTCATATTTGGTTAATTTTAAATAATGTAAGAGCCAGTTGATATCTCCCAAGAGTTTTTGAAAATCATTAAGTGTCCAGAGACCATCAAGCCTTAATTGGGGCTTTGGGGAAAGTATTTGGGTGCCCTGTAGCTGAAAACCCAGATATGTATATGGATCTGTGAGCTCGACTTTATCTGGTGCTATTTGGAGTCCAGCTTTCTGTAAGGCGACTTGTAGTGCCTGGTAGCATTGTAAGACTTGGTCCCTATTATCCCCTGCCAAGAGAATGTCATCCATATAATGAAGCATATATATGTTTGGCCATTGATCCCTAACTGGTTGTATAGCAGTGGCAACAAAAGCCTGGCATAGTGTAGGGAAATTGGCTATCCCCTGAGGGAGGACACACCATTGAAATCTCTGCATGGGAGCCTTAAAATTAGTAGTTGGGAGACTAAAAGCAAAGCATTTTTGATCTTGTGGGTGTAGGGGGATAGAAAAAAAGCAGTCTTTGAGATCTATGACAATTTTAAAGAATCCTAGTGGAATGGCACTGGGTGAAGGAAGGCCTGGCTGTAAAGTTCCCATTACAACCATAGTCTTATTTATTGCCCTAAGATCTTGTAGTAGTCTCCATTTTCCTGACTTTTTTCATATAACAAAAATGGGCGTGTTGCAGGGGGAGTCACTTGGGACAATGTGGCCTGCATTTAACTGGTCCTGCACCAGCTGTTGGGCAGCTGCAAACTTTTCAGAGGTAAGGGGCCACTGATCGACCCAAACAGGGGCATCTGATAACCACGTAATTTCTTTGGCATGGGCCGCAGGAACATCAATGACCCCTATTGAAAATGGCCTAGACCTGTTCTTGAGGGGTTTGGGGTTGGGGAAATGGGAGCTTTGATGCCTGAACTCTGTTTTCCCAAGCCTTGGTTAGGGAGGAATCCCTGAGTGACCATTTGTTTTGTAACTATGGTATTAGGTCTGCCCATCATCATTCCCATCTGGGTCAGTAAATCTCTGCCCCACAAATTGGGGGGTAGCCCCTTCACAACATAGGGCCATATGTGTCCTTGATTATTTTCTTTATCTTTCCAAGTAAGCAGATTGGTGCTATGTTGTGGATTTTTGGATTGTCCAATCCCTTGTAGATGAGTCATAGTGATCTCTAGGGGCCATGTGAGAGGCCAGTCTTCCTTTCTAATAATGGTGACATCAGCACCCGTATCTATGAGGCCTGAGAAACCTTTTCCATTGAGTAACAAAGTCATAAGGGGTTTATCTTTGGAAATGAATTGAGCCCAATATACATCTGAAGACCCAAAAGAAGAATCTCCCCTATAGGAGGCCATGGCTATATTAGGAGTTTGGACTAAAGGTAATAGCACTAATTGAGCAATACGCTGCCCTTGACTAATGGAAACCAGACCAGAAATAGAGGAAGCCATAACAGTAATTTCACCGGTGTAGTCATTATCTATGACTCCTGGGACAATTTGTAATCCTTTTGATATTATACTGCCGCGTCCATGAATTAACCCACATGTGCCTTCAGGAAGGGGGCCACAAATCCCAGTAGGAATGGCTTGTGGGCCCATGTCAGGAGTTAATACTGTGCTGGAGGCGGAACAGAGGTCCAGCCCTGCACTTCCTGGTGTGGCACGGAGGAGGTCTGAAATGGATTGTTTTGTGTTGGGTGGTTTTGTTGTGGGACAAACCCTATAGCCCTGGGGGTCTGCCTCAAATTGGGGGTCTGGGGCTGACCCCAATTCCCGTTTCCCTGCTGAGGAAGGGGGTTACCGTCAGCATTTGTTTTTGACCTACACTCATTGGCCCAATGATATCCCCTCCTGCGTCTAGGGCATAAACTCGTAGGCTTTGGTCTTGAATTATTATGTTGGGGTTTTGGGGCAGCTAGACAATCTTTGGCAAAATGGCCCATCTGGTCACATTTAAAGCTTTCCCTCCTTGTTTATGCGTGATGAAGACTTCCTTCAGAGCTGCAGCCATAGCTAAGCCTTGATGATAGGCGGGGCCTATATCAGCGCACAGGCGAATGTAGCCCGAGAGGTCCTCTTTTTTTTTGTGTGGCCTGATTGTGGCTTGGCAGGCGGATGTTGCATTTTCATAAGCTAATTGTTTAACTAAGGTAGAATTATTTTCTGAAGAGTCAAAGAGGCGTTCAGCTGCCTGTAGGAGGTGATCAACAAAATCAGAGAAGGGCTCTTCTGGTTTTTGTTTAATTTTAGTAAGGGAAGAGGCAACCTCCCACCAGAGGGGAGCTTTCTCCAGGCCCTGCAAGTGGCTGCATTAATCTGTGCGAAAAGGCCAGGATCATATTGTATTTGGACCTCTTTTGTATTAAAATCTCCAGTTCCTGCTAACATGGGGAGGGTCCAGGGATTTTGCCTAGCGACATTATCTCTAGCTATGGCTTCACATTGATCTATAAATTCAGATTTCCAAAGTAAATAGTTGCCCCCAGAAAGAGTGGCTTTAGCTAAGTCTTTCCAATCATTTGGGATAATCCAACCCTGAGTCAAGGAATCTAGGACTGCAAGGGTAAAGGCCGCTGTAGGGCCATATTGAGATACTGCTGTTTTTAGTTCTTTTAGGGCCGTTACAGAGAACGGTGTATGGGCCCTATTAGCCCGTGGCCCCGAAGGTAGAGGGTCTGTTTCTGAATCACTGTCATGTGGGTCAGAGTCACTGTTTTCCTCGCTATCATTAGTTTCTAAATCCCATTTGTGCAGGCGCGGTGGCTGTCCCTTTTTATCCCCTCTAGTTGCAGTAGTGATTCGTGTTTTACCTTGTGTATGTTCCTGGCTTGGGGACTGATCCTCATGTCTAGTGCTTCCCTTTGGTTTCCCTCTTTCTCTAATCATTTTATTGTTGTCATTTTTTGGGCTAATATTATCCTGGGTAGGCTGAATTGTCTGTCCACCATTTTGCGGGCCAACATCAGCTGTGGCGGTTTCTGTTACTGGGAATATTAAGTGAGGCACCACTTTTGGGGTGTTTATTGTTTCCATTACTGGGAACGCCATTGTGGAAGCGCCAGGTGGCGAATCAGATGCGGGCACCATTTTGGGGACAGAATTAGGAAGACCCATCCGTAAAGTTTGAAGTTGTAAGATGAGCCTTTGTTTTTCCTGTTCAAGTTGAACTTGTTGTTGTAAATAATGAATCTCAGTCTCTAAATTGAGAAGGGCAGAAGATGGACCAGGTGGCTTTTGGAGGCCAGGTGGGGACTGAATTGATAGTGCAGGGGCTACAAAAGGGGGATCATGATAGTGAGCAGCCTCCTCTGCTAGTTGCGATCAACATTCTGAAAATCAGAGAGGTCAGGATATATCAGCCGGTATGGAGGAGGGAGTGTGGCTGTGCCATTTTGAATACCAGACAGGGTGTCGCCATTTTGAATTCCAGGCAGGGCGTCGCCATTTTGAATGCCCTTGTGCGCTCCAGAAAGAGGAAGTGGCGGCAAGTCGCCATCTTGAAGGGGCTCCGGGATATCAAGAATCACCGAGCCAGGGTGACTGGGTACACTGGATATGACTGATGGTGGCTGTGGGGTGGGACTGCGGGAGGAGCTCAATGCAGCCTCCCCTTGAATAAGTGTTTCATTAATTTGAGTGTCCGCATGCCGCTGGGTCAACAGTTCAGAAATTAAGGTACAGTATGAGAAAGAAATACCTGGGACTTTTTTAGGCCCAAAAACTCTTTAATAATCTTTGAGAGCATCTCCAACTCTTTCCCATCTCTTTATATCGATGGAGCCCTCTAAAGGAAACAATGGAGCCCTCTAAAGGAAGCCCTCTAAAGGACATACTTTATGTATGAACTGAAAGTACTATAATAAATCTCTCATTTTAACCTTAATCCCTCTAACCTTGAGGGCCTGTCTAAGGCCATCCATGAACAATTTGTGTTCACTAATTGCTTGTCCCATGCTGAGAAAGAAAATGCCGTTCACCTACCGTGATTCAGGTGAGACGTAAGGTGGCCGTCTACGCGGATCACAGGGACGTATTCCCTGGAAATGAGTACTCAGGCCTGAGCTTTATTCAGAACGGTCCCTTGTTGGATCCCCCATGCCAGGCGAGGCCACATTGGGCACCACTTGATCCGGCCCTCGGATCAATCCATAGGTCTCACCTGGAGAGGGAACGGGGATGGGGGCAGGGCAAGAGGAAAGAGAGACAGAGACAAGTCGAGCAGTTCCAATCAAGTCTCGTTTATTGAGGAGGTGAACAAGGTTTATATAGAGGGCAGAAATGAAGGAGTCAGGTCATGTGACGTAGTTGGGTAGCTAAGCAACCATGGGTGGTACTAACCCTTTTGGCGGGAGTATCTAGACAATAGTTGGGCAGGCTCAACTTTCTGGCAGGAGTAACTATGGGCAATGGTGGGGGAAATGCGTCATCAGGCAGAGCCATTGTGGAAAGACCGGATAGGTCGAAGTCATATCCAGCCAGGCAGAAAGGATCATGAGTAATGTAGGCAGATGCACCAAATGCCTACAAGAGGGCTGGATGGGGTGGCAGCAGTGAGGCTATCACGTTGCTCCCTACGATTATGTTCCACAGAATCTAATATGTTGTGTTTCTATTTTCAACTGATTTTAGGAAGTTTTAAATTTTTCTCTTGACTTTTTCAGTGACACCCTGATTGTTCCAAACTGAATTCAATATCCTTATTTTTATATAATTACTATAGTTTTTCCTGCTATTAATTTCTAGTTTTATTCTGATAATATGAAAGAAATCTGTCTTAGTAATTTTCTTCATTGCTGGGACTCTATACCTGATACATGATTTAAAGGAGAAGTTTATTTTGGCTCATGATTTTAACCCATAGACTTGCTGGCTCCAAGGCAGGAAGGGCATGGAATAAGAGCATAATGAAGGAAATGCTGCTGACCTCATGGTGGCCAGAATGCACAGAGAGAAAAAGGTGGAGGCAGGGAGGCTCCTACAGGAGATATGTACCAACAAGTCACCAGTGACTCTGACTAGGTTCCACCTGCCCACAACAAGCTAGCTATAGCACCCTCATAATCTAATCACCTTCCAAAATTCAAGCCCATGAACACAGAAGGCTCTTTTGGGACACCTAGATCTCAGCCATAAAAAAAATTATTCAATTTTTCTTGTATTTTTATAAGGCTTGTTTTACAGCCAAAAATGTGATATATTTTGGAGAAGGCTCCATTAGCTGCTGAGAAGAATGTGTATTCTGCTGCGATTGGGTGGAATTTTCCATAGATGTCTGTCAAGTCCATTTGATCTGTGGTTTAGATCTGAGGTGTCATGTGATTGGACAGTAGTTGGATATTGGGGATGCTATACTGAATGTGCTAAATGTACCATTAGGATGTGGGGTTTGATTAGAGGTGGGTTACTGAGAGCATGCTGTGAAAGGGTGTATCTTCCTATGCAGCTCCTCTTTTCACTTTCTGCTTTCTGATCAGCATGACATGAGCAGCTGTTCTCCACAGCAGACCCTTATGCCATACCATGTCTACATTTGAGCCTGACAACCATGGACTGAAACTTCCAAAACTGTGAGCCAGAATAAACCTCTCTTTTAAATCATGGATGTCAGGTATTTTGTCTCAGTGACTAGAAAGTGACTTTCTTTGTTGATTTTGGGTGGGGGGTTCTGAGTGACCTGTTTTTCAGTGATGGTGGATAATTGAAGTGACCCACTATTTTTTTAATATTTAGTTTTTATTGGTACGTGTTTGTAATACATAATGAATAATTCATAATGGGAAATTGGTAGATATGTTTTATGTTGGTCTCTTTTATTTCCCATTCCCCTCTCTTCCCTTCCCTTTACCTCCATCCCCAGAACCCCTTCCCATCTGCAAAAGGTCTGCCTCTCTGTTCCCTATCATGTTTTATTTTTCTCTTTAAATTATTTCGACTCTGGGTCTTTCATATAAGAGAAACCATGCAATATTTAACTTTTTCTGTCTAATTTATTTTGGTTAGTACTGTGTCTCATGATGGATTCATTTTCAAAAAAAAAAGTCCAAATTTATCCTTCTATCTGGCTGAATAATACTGCACTGTGTACGTATACCATATTTTCTTTATCTGTTCTTCTGTTGATTGATAGAGAGTCCATTTCCAAGACATAGTTATTGTGAATTGTGCTGCTATAAATATGAGTATGCATGTATCACTGTAACATGATGTCTTTAACTCTTGAAAGATACCCAGCAGAGGTATAGCTGAGTCAAATGGAATTTCTATTTTAGTTTTGAGAAATTTTTACATTGATTTCCACAGCGGTTATACTAATTTACTTTTCCACCAGCAATATAGAAGGGATCTCTTTCCCCCACAACCTGTCTTGCATTTTGTTGTTTGATATTCTTTCTGGAGTGAGCTGGACTTTCAGTGTTCTGATTTCTGTTTATCTAATAGCCAAACATTCTGAACCTTTTTTTATGTACTAATGGCCATTTATATTTCTGCTGAGAAGTGTGTATTCATTTCAATTGTCCATTTTTTGATTATTTTCCTCCTAGCTATTAGTCCTCTGCCCCGGGAGTAACTGGCAAAATTTTTTCCTATTCTGTAGGTTGTTTCATTCTACTGATTGTTTTCTTTGCTGTATAGAAGCATTTTAATTTTATATAATCTGATTTGTTGATTCTTAGTGTTATTTCTTGTACAATTGAGAATCTGTTCAGAAAGTCCTTGACCATGTCTATATCTTCAGAAGTTTCACCTAATTTGCCTTCTAGCAGATTCATTGTCTTTTTAACATGTAAGTCTTTGATCCATTTGGTTTTATTTCAGCACAAGGTGAGGGATATAGTTTTAGATTCATTCTTCTGCATATAAATAATCAGTTTTCTCAGCACCATTTATTAAAATAGGCTATGTTATGTCTTATGTCTAGATGTCCCCCCAAAGCCTCATGAAGTGACAGGTGGGGCTTTTCAGAGGTGCCTGAATCTAGGGCATGTGATTCTGGGATTAAGTGTTTGATGCTGTGATTAATGGCATGATACTAAGTAAGATGAAAGGGTGCCCCACCTGGGTGTGAGTGCTGCCTTTCCTAAGGGCAAGTAGCCTGGATAGAATACAAAGGACAGAAAAGAGGGCTGCTGCTGTCACTCACTGCTTCACTGCTTTGCTGCCTTCTGCTTGTCCTGCTTTGGTATGGACTGTTTCTCCTCTGTGATTCCCCTTGGTCATGCCACCCTGCCTTGGTGCCAGCCAATATGAACTTGAAACTTCTACAAATTTTACGCTGAAATAATTCTTTTCTCCTTTAAGTTTGGGTGTTGAGTATTTTTTCTCAGCAATGAGAAAAGACAGCCTATCTTTCTTCCAGTGTATATTTTTGTCCTGGTTGTCAAGGATAACATGACCAAAGTAACTGGGGTTCTTTCTGCTTTTTCTATTCTATTCCACTGATCTTCATTTCTCTCTTTGTGCCAATACCATGCTGTTTTTATCACTGTAGCTTCATAATATAACCTGCAACCTGGGATTTTGATGCCTTCTGCTTTGTTCTTGTTGGTCAAGATTGTTTGTGTCATTTTGGGTCTCTCCTGTTTCCTTTTTCTCCCTCTATTTTGCCTTCCCACTCCATCTCTCTCTTTTGCAGCTGCTACTGCTCTTCATCCTTCATGAAAACTATATACAGGAAATAGATATAGAATAGTTAAGCTTGTTGATCTTTGCTGCACTCTCATTACTGTTATACTTTAAATTCCTCAAAGTTGCACATTGTTTTGGTTTGTGTCTGAATGTCCCCCCAAAGCCTTCTGCAATCATAGGGGCCAGGTTTTTTGAAGACAGCTTGTTTTCATGCCCTCACTCTGGAAACACAGTTACAGCATTTCCAGCTTAACTTGGCAGGGGTCTAGGATCCTCACTTTGTAAATATCCTCAGCCTGTGCAAGAGGAGGGCATGGAGACAGTGTGAGTGCTACACTAACCCTAGGGTGGTTAGCCTGCACACAATATAAAGGAGGGAGAGAAGCATGCTCCTCTTTTTGTTTTGTGGCTTTTGCTGTCACCATGAATGTTTGCCCCTCTGCTATGCCACGCTGCCTTGGAGACAACTGATCACAGACTGAAACCTCTACAAATGAGAGAAAAGTAACTAAGACACATATCACCTCCCCAGTATATATCAACTAAACTGAGAGATTAAAAGCAAGAAGAGTTTTTAAGGGCAGTACTCTTGCTCCTAACTAAAGAATCCCTAATCACTTGATATTCTCCTAAGAAAAAGCCTATAATCTCTAAAGGATAGGACCCATGCTGTTGCCAACTATGAGCAAGTGAGAGCCTGCTTAGAGTGCTTCTTTTCTCTTTCTACTTCAGATCTAGAGATAAAGAAGGAAACTGTCTGGACAACTTCAGCCACCTATAAAGAGGATGATGAACACTGACGTTTTCCCTCTCAGCCAGTATGCATTTCTATTAAGTTATTGTTCTCTGGACTCAAGGCCCAGTTATTCTGGGGACTGTGTGGGCTAGAGAGCATCATTGATTATGAACCTGTTGAAACATCTTGATATCTGATACCTGGTTGTTGTGGGAGGCAGACTGGCCCATAATAAATGCAAATAACTTTTATAATCATACAGGGAATTGATAATGATGTTTACATTCCAGGAAAGGCTGTGAAAGGTTATCTCTTAGCTCTTCCTAGAAGGTGATGACTGAATTAAAGAAAATCTCTAAGGGACTCCTGAGAAGCTATTGTAACCAGTTATTCAGATAACACATGAGTCTCAAAACAATAAAAACATTTCTGCCTCTTTCACGAGAAATTGGAGCAATCTTATATAATAGCTTCCCCAGTGTTCCCTGTTATATCTTACTTTCTTTTAAAATTTTTTCCTTTCATGCCTTTCTTTTCTTAGCTTTCAGATTGTCAAAGGGGGATTCGGATCTTACAGACTGTTCTTTATCATGAATGGGGAAGCCCATCTTTACTAGAAGACATTCATTGGGAGGGAGGTAATCAAGTTTATTTATTCTGACAATAGTAAATTCTGGCCAAAAAAACTCATTAGGAGATTCTCAATTTCAGATTTCTTTCTTTCTTTCTTTCTTTCTTTCTTTCTTTCTTTCTTTCTTTCTTTCTTTCTTTCTTTCTCTCTGTTTCTTTCTCTTTCTTTCTTTCTTTCTTTCTTTCTTCTTTCTTTCTCACTATTGATGTTTCTTCTTTAGTATTAGAAAGATATTCCTTTATTAGTTTCCTAGGGTTGTCCAAACAAAATACTATGAACTAGATGGCTTACAGCTATAAAAATTTGTTCTTTCACAATGTTGGAGGCTATAAGTCTGAAATCAAGGTGTTGATGGCATTGGTTCCTTCTGGAGCTCTGAAGTATAATCAGGTCAGTTCCCTTCTATAATTTCTGGTGATTGTGGCCATCCTTAACATTCATGGTTTGTAGATACATTACTTCAACTTCTGTCCCTGGCTTTTATGTGTGTCTATAAATTGCTCTTCCTTACAAGGATACCTGTCATAAGATTAAGAGCCCATCCTAATCCAATCTAGCCTGATCTTGATTACATCTAAAAAGGCCTTTATTTTCAAATAAGATAACATATATTTTGAGGCAAAACTCAATCTACAAAAATTCTCAACAATTTCAAAGGCAATTTTATAACTTTTACCTTAAACTTACCATTCAAGTTCAACAAACACTGAGTACCTGCTAGGCTTGTTTGTTGTGACTATCAACAATAAAAATCAATGAAAATTATGTGTGTAGGTCATCTTGTTCTTTATCATAATTCTCACTCACTTCCAAATCTAAACTCTTACCATTTCTTCTTGACTCTATCTCCTGTGTGTAAAAGCATATGTGAAGCAAGCAAGGGACTGGCAAAACTTCATGTTCAAAGCAGAGTCCTGGAGCAGTAGCTTCAGTATCACTTAGCTGCAGAATCTCATGCTCCCTTCCTGATCTATTTAACTGGAATCTGCATTTTTTAGATCCATTAACTTCTTTTCAACTCCATCTCCATTTCCATCTCTGAAGTGCAAACTCCCATATTCTCTTGCCTGGATCATTTTAATAATGTCACTGAAAATCACATATAATTATACTTCTGCCTAGTACATTTCTACATTATAGCTAGGTCCCCTCATACATCATCTAACATAAATTAAAACACCTCAGTGACTTCCTAATACTTTTAGAGTAAAGCAAAAATTCTAAACATGGCCCATGAAACTGGGTGCTGGGCTCTGTCTACCTGTTTAGCCTCAATTCACATCATGGCTTCAGTCCCACTCAGATTTTAAAATGTGTACAAGTTGCTTGCAAATTTTGTTAAAATGCAGATTCCAGTTAAATAGATCAGGAAGGGAGCATGAGATTCTGCAGCTAAGTGATACTGAAGCTACTGCTCCAGGACTCTGCTTTGAACATGAAGTTTTGCCAGTCCCTTGCTTGCTTCACATATGCTTTTACACACACAGGATTTCCTTGCTCTTTCTTTCTCCTTTCACTTGAATCATGTGAAAAATTAGAATTTGGATCTTAATTGTTTTTACTTCTTGGGAATTTCTCTTATCTCTACTGGGCACTTAGTATAATTGAATTCTTTGTTTTCTGTGGGTGCTTTTAAATCAGATGTTTGTCCCCCTAATTAGACTATAGGCTCCACAATGGAGGGGGTGGAGCTGTTTCTTTCCTATGTGCCCAGAGCCCGAGACAGTGTGGGACTCTCAGATGCAAGACTCCATAAATACTTGTCAAATAAATGAAGCAGTAACATCAAGTCCTCAATACAGCATTTTTTCTTTCATTAGTAAGGTACAGCAGTGACTTAATCAAGTTGCTGCAATGAATATTTAGACCCTCAAAAGAAAATGACTCTGTTTTTCTTTTGTTACAGAGATTTTGTTATTTTTCTTCTGGGTTGTTTTCGTTGATGTCAACAACATTTGCACATGCATGCTCTGGATTTGTTTCTGCCTGTAGTTTCTTAGCTCTCTTGGTGATCTGGAATTGATACATATATTGGAAGGCAATGGAGAATCTCCCAGTTTCTCCAAATAGCAAAGCTTTGATTGTAAGGATGTCATGGAAACAAGGTAGATGGGATCAGCAATGTTGTCTAAGCTTCAATGCAGCTCTCGTCAGTGTGCAAATACTTTGAACTGATTACTTTCTGCTATATGATTCTGCTACTACGATAACTTCACTGTCCTTCTGTCTCTGTATTAATTGGCATGCCTTTCAATTTCACTTTGTTACCACTTGTTATTCTCTCATTACCAACTGCTTACTCATAATTTCTACCACTTCCTGTTTCTGTGGCATTACTGTATCTGCTGGCTGTTGTCAGAGCTTTCACTTCCTGGTGTCTGTTGCTCATATTCTCTATGTATTTACATTCAAATTTGTTGCTTTGTCTAATCATTATTATTTTTTTTTTCTGATTCTCATGCTACAAACCTAGGACACTGACATGCCTATGTCAGATTTGCTGCCTGTGACTTTAGTGTTTATCTTTGTCTGAGCAGGTCTGAGCAGGACAGTGTACCACAGAATGGTATACTCTAAATGGTTTCTACTAGTCCTCAAGAACTGATTGTGAAATATTTGTGAATTGATGAGCCCAGGTGTTAAACAATTGATGCCTGAAATCAGGCAAGATAGGAATATTTATACTCTAGAAATTAACAGAGTAAAAATTAGAGCTTTTTTTTTAAATCATAGAGACAGTTTGCTTATATACCACTGAATGAAATAGAGAACAGGCTCTTTCTTCAAGAAGCACTCAGAGCCATTTCCTGTGGTTGTGTGGTTTCCATTTTGGGGCTTCCTGAAAGAGGCAATAAAATTGGCAAGTTCTGTACATGGCTGGTTCAATCTAACCTTGTCACTCACAGGTCTTTCAAAATAAAGAGAATTCTTTCATCATTGTTGTCACACCAATTGCTGCTATACTTATGTTTGGGTTAAATTTTCTGGGAAAAATACTCTGAGTGAGGATAGGGGAGAGGAGGTAAGTTTACACAGAGGGAGGAATTGACCTAGGAGGTCATAAAAAAAAATGTCAGCCAATCCCATAAAATGAACTAGTAATTAGATGTAGGCTGCATATTTGGGAAAAAATGACTGTCTTCAGAATAAGGGTGAATTTCAAGGAATATCTCACCTGAGAATTATACTCCACCAACATCTTCATGGGCTGGCGAGTGAATGCCTTAGGTTGGAAGGGAAAACTTGATGACTCACACATTCACTACATGTAGGCATGAAAACAATAGTTTCCCTAGTGTAATTTAAAGTTATTGTATTAATTTTCCAAGTAAGAAACTGTCGATCAGTTTTAATTAATCTTTAAAGGATATAACTCTAATTTTATATACTCTTTCCATTTTTCAGCACCCTCATCTTTTGAAAAGAAATTTAATCTTCAGTATTTCACACTGTCACACTTACCAATCTTAATCTTTTCTACTCAGCCTTATTTGTCTTCTTTCCATTTAGAGGGGTTCCTGTTTCCTGCATTAGTGTGAGACACTCATTATTTTAGTCATCTTTCTGCCACTAGGACAAAATATCCAATGCCTGTAACTTAAAGAAGATATTTATTTTTGGCACACTTTTAGTGTGTGGTCTTCTAGCTTCAAGGTAGAAATAGCATGACAGAAAAGCACAGAGGAAGCAAGCTGTTCAACCCAAGTAGAAGAAGTCCAAAGCCAGAGCACAGAAGAGCTAGGGATAAGAACAGGGTTAAGAAAAAGAAGAGCTACGGATAAGAACAGGGTTAAGGGTAAGAATGCAGCCTCTTAGTTCATGAATCTAGGTCCTCCTGCTAACAGCAAATCGGCTATAGTGTACCCATAATCCAGTCACCTTCCAAACACACGAGACATTTGGGGACACTTTAGAACTGAACCATAACATTCTGTTCCTAGCCTCTAGAAGGTTCATGACTATCTCATTATGCAAAATACATTTAGTCCATCTCTAAGACTCACCAAAGTCTTAGCAGTGCCAGCATTGCTGAAAAGTCTAGGTCTAAAGTCTTCTCTGAAACTCAAGGCAAACTCTTGGCTGTGAATTCCTATAAAAAAGTTAAATATTCCCAAGGCACAATGGCACAGAGTAAACATTCTCATTTAAAAGGGAGAAATGGAGGGACAAAAGGAATAGGGCTGGAGCAAGACCACAACCCAGGTGGGCAAATATTATATCCTATAACTATGTCTAGCACTCATGGAAAATTGTGGAGTGATATGAACTCCAAAGGGTCTGGACATCACTGCCCTTGTGTCATTGCCAGTTGTAGCCTTGTGGCCTCTGTCTTGGGTTAGCTTTGATGTTGACATTTTTGGCATCTCCAACTTTCTGGGGTCGCCTCTGCACTTTGGGCTTCACTGCTGTTTGTTTGTCAGGTGCCCACCACCTGACCTCCCAAGGCTTCCTCTGAAATTTAAGTGGAAACCTCTGTGACCCCATAATTCTTGCATTCTGCAAACCAGCACCACCTGGATGACACCAAGGTCTGCTGCCAGCTCAAGCAGTGACTCTAAAAGTCTAACCTGGCTAAGAGGATGTCATTATCTGGTTTATTTCCAGAGGAGAATGCAGATTTGTTGAGAGAAAACCATTTTTCACTGAAAAAAATGCCAATTGTTTTTAAGAAGTGAAAGCACAGATTTTTTCAATAAACTGCAATGCAAATATGGGCCACATGGAAGAAAGTATGATTGAGAAATTAACCCTAAACCAAATTGGACAGTGCCAGAAGAGAATACAATTTTTGTGTGCTGAGACTTTGACCCTATAAGCCTTGCTATTGTAAAAATCTCATGTGGTCAGAAAAACAGATACTTTGAGGAGTGGTACAAGAATTCTTTGTGATGTGGTTCCTAATTTCACTGCTCTGGTGTGTTCTTGGGTAAGTATAGAAGGGACTGATGAACAGATGGGAGAAATACTATACTATGCACAAGAATAGCAATACTTTCTTCTGTGCTTTAGAATTACTGGAGTGAAGACGATGTGACTTTTACTAATAAGATAGTGAAGATCCTCTTTGCTAATGAAATAAGGGAAACGCACATAAGTTAAATGAATTGTTCAATACCACAAAGCTATTTATCATCAAGTTTGGATTAAAAGACCAGCCATTATTTGTATTGTGGATACATCACTCCAACATATTCATTCTTTCCAAAGTATTGACCTCTGTCTCATATTGGGTGCTATACTAGGCACTAGTAATGAAAAGCTAGTACAGAAACAGTCTTGGCTTTATGGAATTTACTCAAAGCAATATGATGGGATTGAATAAAAACAATACCCCTTACTGGAACATAGAGTTAGTAAGATGACAAATAAGATTAAATTTTTCTTGGCGTAGTATTACAGACTTAACTAAGTTAAGCACCAGCTCAGTTTCCTATATAATAACTCTTTCTTTTCTTTTCTTTTCCTTTCTTTTCTTTTCTTTTTTTTTTTTTTTTTTTTGTCGTTGAGACAGTGTCTCGCTATTTAGTTCAGGCTGGCCTTGAGCTCACTTTGTAACCTAGGCTGATTTCAAACTTGCTAAGATCATCCTGCCTCAGTCTCCTGAGTGCTGGTATTACAGGTGTACATTAACTGTTACAGGTAAACATCCAAGGGGAAATTTCCTCTTCTTACCTACTTTTGTTAAAGAAGTTGGGGATTAAGTTCAGAGACTATTAGTTTGCTGCAAGTTTTGCCCTTGTTCTCACAGAAACCTGTAATCTGGATATTCAACTTCAGTTATTCTTACTAAGTTTGGCAGTTCTAGATTATTTATAAAATTCTGTTTCCATGGAGGATCATTTATTCATTCAATTTATTTTTTGGTTTAAATTTTTATCAAGTAGAATTGATACAAATAGATTGTTGATATAATAATATAGATAATCCTAGTAGATTAGAAGTAGTATCTGGAAGAAAAGGAACACAAAGCCAAAATATGGTTAGACTTCTTATATGATAAGCAATAAATAATAGGAGAAAAAACACATATAAAGACATGATAGAATGGGAATGTATTAGGATAAGCAACATAGAATTGCCTGTATTTAATGACTTTTGACCTAAAAAAATACAGTGCCATATAATTGAGCCAAATATATTCTATTACATGTTTCAAAATTCAATTTGACTTAATAAATGTCCACTTGTTTATTTTTGAACAAGCAATGTAGGTAATTTTACCCCTACAGGGCTAAGTTTCCATATTTGAAGAGTAGGGATGGTAGTAAAAGAATTTATTCATTTATTTATTTTTTATTTACTGTTTTTTAAAATTTTATTTAAAGAGAAAAAACAAAACAAAAAAGGGTAGAAATAATACAGAATTAAAAAAAACAGTAAGAAATCAGGACTTGATAAATTACATACTGTCTTCTTAGAAATAGTTGTTCATGTTACAAAATTAAGGCATACAAAGTAAACAAACAGTGAGGCTGCAAACAGTTCTGTTCAACGATCCAACAAAAACTTGGTAATACGGTTATCAATCCCACACACTTAAACATACATGCAGTTATATCCTTTAGTGCATTTTCTTTGCCTCCTTTTGCTTTTTAAACACATTATCTGTTTAGTTATATCATGTTTCAGCTTGCTCAGTACCTCAGTACCTGATTGGTTTTGTTGTTGTTATTTCCTTTTTAATCACTTTATACAATTCTGTTGTTTTGTTTTTGAGTTTCTTGTCATCCATGTCACATGGATCAGCTTTGATGGAGCTGGGAGTTTTGGGAGGTATTTTGTTACCTTGTTTTCTCATGTTCTATTGTTTTATTTTTATTTAATTTTCATTAACTTGGAGGTAGTAATATACAACAAAACAAGATGGAATAAAGCCAATTGAGACAGTATAGTGAAATTGGCACAGAACATCACAGCAGGTCACCAGGACAACAATAATAGGCACCATTGTGTATCTCATTATCTTCACAATAGTTGTTCTATTAGGTACAGCAAAATCAAAAGAGATACACAACATTATAGAACACATCAAAAGAGAATATTGAATAGAGCAACAATGTTAATCAGGACAAAGCAAAACGGCGATAAAAATATCTGCCTTCAGAGATAGAAGGAAACTACTCCTACCTGCTGTACCACATATAGTCACCTCCCAAGAGATACCCAGATCCCTGGATCCCAATTGTTAGCGGGGGTTGGGGGGAGGTTTATGGTATGTTTGATTCTAAGCCTGCGTGCCGGTAGGCAGCAGGCTGGTTACTGGTTGGCTCAACACCCTAAGTTCCAACATGGCGTGGATCTCAGGAAACGCTATTGCTTCTTGTTTCCCTGCCCTGGGGTGGCCGTGGCTTGCCAGACCACAGTCACTTACCAGGGCAGCAGGCTGGTTACTGGTTGGCTCAGTGCCCTAAGTTCCAACATGGCATTATTTGCTGTTAAAAATCATTGCATCTAACCTAACACAATGAGTCCTTTACAAACAAAAACCTAGATAGGACTCTCAGGTCAACATGCTCTCACCTTTACTCTGCACCTAGGATTACTTAGGCCCAGTGGTGGCAAACATATGGTGCTCATTCTGCAGCAGGCTCTGTGTATCATTGAAAGCTCTATAAGGCTTGCCATTACTGCTTATACCTCTCTTCCTGGGTCTATTAGTCTCAGGCTGAAATTACTGTATTCAAAGCCACCTGCATCACAGTTCACTGACTGCACACATTTATGTTGCATTTGTTATCTTCAAGCTGTGGCTTTTTAGATCAGTGATTCACATCTCAGGGTGCACATTAGAACCACCTGGTAAAGTTTTTACACATAAATTATTGCATGGACTCCACCCTAGAGCTCCTGAGTCCATTGATCTGTGAGGGTACCAGGACATAAATTAACAAAAATCCTTAGGTGATTCTAATATACAGTGTGAATTGAAAGTAAAAATATCCTAAAACATCATTCCATCCTTATGCCTCTTGATTAGTGGTTCTTTTCTCTTTATGAGGCCTCAGCATGTTGAGGACTTTTCTAGGTCATATTTATTCTGTTTGTCTGTTTTAGCATGAATCCATTTCTGTCTTATTCCCTCATCTTTCTGCAACAATAATCTGTAAGTGAAGAAGAGAGTTCTTCTCAACACCTGGGGAACAAAGGCTGCTGCCTCTTGAAACCAGAGGAGACTAGGGTAGGAGACCTCAGGCAGCTTTTTCTGGGAGGCTTCTATTTCCAAAAACAATACCAACAAACTTGAATGTGATAGTGAGAACTGTCCAAGAGATATACAAGATAAACGTTTGAGGTTCCCTGCACTATGCCAAATGGGGAACCCTCCGCTAGCTCACCCAGCTACCATCTCTGTTGTATTCATTTGGTCCTCTGTGTATGGACTGTGACACAAGCCATTGTATAATTATCAATACCTTTCCTGGCCCAGTTCCCCTTTCCTCATATTTCTAGGTGAAGTTCTTTCACTCATTAAATCTGAATCCAAATACTACTTGCTTCATCCTTTGCCAGCCTTGTGTAACATTTTGAACTTCTATAACATCTAGCAGTAGGCAGAGTAGAAATAATAATGAATTGGAGACCAGACCAGGCTGTAATTCTGTGAAAACCAATGATATCTGAGATCTTTATTTACAATAGTTGTTTTCAATGATTGAATAGATGAATGAGTTGCTTTGGTTGAGAAACGTTTCTGAGTACTTTTTTTTTTCACAGTGGAGTAGAGCCATCTTAGGAAATTTTATTTCTCTGAGAGGCAATTAGAATGCCTATATCAAAATCCTCTAGAGTTCTTGTTGAAATGCCCTTCTGAATCAGAATGATTGGAGGCCTGTGAGTCTATGTGAAACATGTACCCCTGCTGTTCATTATACTCAATAAAGTTAGAAACTCACAGAATTACTGGTTATCTGTTCAATTAAATCATCTTGATGGCAGTTGAAGAAGTAAAACACTGATATTCATAAGTTAAGAAATTGCTAAAAAATTGTTGTTGAATGTAGATGGAGGAGATCTCTTGGTTGGAAAAAAATCAAATAATGGAAATAACTTGACATATTCTGGCAATATTGTGTCTCCAAATGGAAATTCACTGGGACAGAAAAATACAGACACATTTGAATATCATTGAAAATTCACATATCATTCTTTTTTGCAGTCAAGGGTTATGCATCAAATACCTACTCATCAGGCTAAACCAAGCACTGTGGACATGGGGAGTGATTTTTGCTGTAACACTTTCATGCAGATATAACCACTATAACTATTATTATGCCATTTATCACTGGCTGTTGAATCAGAATCCTTAGGAGGTAGTTGGCCCCTGTTTCCAAGATGCTCCATTGTCTATAAATTTTGGTCTATGAACTGCAACTTCTTATTCAACTGAGGCCTATGAATTTTTTTTCATAGAAATGATTTTCTGGATTTCATAAATGAAATAATGGGTAAGATAAGATTTTTTATCAAACCAGGGTTCTGTGCATCTCATGTAGGAATTTTATATTCAGCTGTATCTCTAGCTCCAAAATTTTATTTATAAGAACATTTTTGGAGCTGGTTACTTTACTTTATGTCTGACCTCTTAGCCATTCAGAAGCCCGAGGATAATAAGTTCAAGGCCATTCTGGGAAATTTAGTGAGACTCTGTCTCAAAATAAAAAAAAGGGCTGGAGATATGGTTCAGTGTTAGAGCGCTTGCCTAGCATGTGCAAGGCTCTGGGTATAGTCCTTAGTACCACAGACAAATTTTCTTGGCAGATATCTTCATTGTTATGTATGAAATTTAGGGGTTACATAAAATGTTACAGGTTTTTGTATTGAAAACCTCCTAAAGACACAAAACCTGTTACAATGCCTTTATTCTAGCCCAAATCAGCATTCAGTTGCAGATAAGTTTTCTAGTCGTCAAAAATTTGACTTGTATTTCTGATTGTCAGATAACTTCTTGTTAGAAAAGCTAACTTCTACGTATACTACTGAGCCACTGTGTGATCTTGAACATGTTAAAAGAATTCTAGGATATCTTCCTTTTATGTTGTAAAATGGAGATTAAATACATTACATACATCTTTCAGAAACACTATGGGGATTGATAAGATAATGTCAGCAGGCATATTAAAGTCATCCAATTTTTTTGTATTTAGATTTCTGCTTATTTCTTAATACTAAAATGGGTTGCATAAAAAATGAGTATGCAAGATAATGATTACAGTGAACATAAATTATTTCTCGGAAAGAATGAACAGATGACAAGTAGAGTTATTAAGCTTCTATATGCACCTCCTCTTTTACTTAAATCCATGTTATATTCATAGTCCTATAAATCCTAATCCATATGCCAGCCTGTCCACTTCATTTAAAAACCACTGAAATGGGCTAAAATCCTATGATGTTGCTAATACCTTGCTTTACTGAGTAATTAGGTTGTTATCTCTCAGCAAGCAGTAAGCCCACAGCTCAGCAACAGATAGAGTGTTGTTATCTTTTCACTAGGACAACTTAATTCTTGCTGGACAAATACCTTGAGCCAAAATTCATATGGAGTAAGGGTAAGAGAAGAGCTATCTATCATCACTGGTCCACTGATCATGCTATTGCCCCTTTTTGTACAGGGAGTTTGCCTGCCATGAATTTTATCATTGTCAGGCTTGATGACCAGACAAGGTCACCCTGAAATTCCATCTGATTAGTGAGGCATCACGTGGCTGCATTTCTTTTCCAGCATCTGTAAGCTTTAAAGATATGAAAATCAGCTTACAAAAAGCAGGGAACATCTGTACTGAGTGGATTCAAATGATAGGAATTAGAGACTGAGTAGGTAGGAAGAGACTGGATGATGAAAAAAGGGGGAACTAAACAATCAGGAAATAAAATACAAGGAAAAAATATGCATATAAACCAGGTAGGAGAAAAGAGATATAAGAAGTACATATAGGTGTGAGGGATAAAAGTAAAGAAAAAAAATAGAACTAAGCCAGAAAATTATTTATTTTTACATCCAGTGAGGTGATGGTTTTAAGGGGTAAGTCATCCACAAAGTTCCCAGTGTCAAGTATACTCCTGTCTATTTTCTTAAGAACTTTTCCTTTTCAATATGGCTATGTATTTCTTTCTCACTCTGTCCTTTCAACAAATGAGACTATTTTACATGAGTGAAAGAGGCAGTTTTATTGTGAAACAAACACAAAATCTTTAAGTATTTTACTTTGATGTAATTCCATCGACTTTTACTTTCATTGCCTATGATTTCTGGGTTCTATCAAAGAAATCACTGACTGGACCAATGCTGTGGAGCTCTCCATGTTGTCTTTCAGTAATTGTATAGCTTCAGGTCTTGTTCATATGTCTTTGATTCATTTAGTGTTGATTTGTGCATATGGTATAGTGTAAGTGTCCAATTTCATTTTTTCTTATTTATGTAGATATCAGATTTTTTCAACATCATTTATTGATGAAACTTCTCTTTTCCCATTGTGTGCTTTTTGCACCCTTGTTGAAAAGCAGTTGATCATAAATGCATAGATTTGTTTTTGGAATCTCTGTTCTGTTCTATTATATTTTTATGCCAGTTTTGCCTAGTATTAGGCTCCATCTAAGGTTCTGGGGTGGGTCTTAACTGTTTGATTACTTTATCACATATTTTTGTGAAATTTACAAAAGGAATCACAATCTTCACATCTCTAACCCCCTTTAAAATTTTTTAATTATAATTTCATTTCTTATAAAAAAAGTTCATGTTTAATTTTGGATTAGTAAAAATTATTGTATATTTTTCTTTTTTTATTTTAAAGACAATAAAACAAAACAACATAACAAAGCAGATCAGAACAAAACAATACAGGCAACTCAGGATTTCAAAACAAGACAACAGGAAATCAATAGTGGCTACCATAATGTCTCTTGTTTTCTTCGAAATAGTTGTCCTTATCTTCACACACATTTAATATAAACAAAACAGAATAGTATAAAACTGATCAAACCAAAAAAATGGAGAAGACAAGATGGCGGACTGGTAGGTAGCAGGAGAGAGACCCTCTCTGAGAGAGACAGCTCAAATGCCAGAATAAAACACCCTGGAGAGACCCAAACAGAGAGAGATGGACTCTCACAACCCACGAAGAAACTAAAGCGCAAAAGACCACTCAAATATGAGGTCCTGGGGCTACTATTAGTGAAGATAAGATCAGCGAGCATGGCACCCTCCTCAAGCTGCCTGAATCCCTGCCCAACCTGAACAAATGATCTGAGCCGAAGTGACTGGCTTGAGCCAGAGTGTGGAGCTGAACAGCCCTGCGTGCAGCTTGCCCGGACCGGCCCTGCACGCGACCCACCCAGAGGCACCGTGAATTCCCACCATAACCTCGCTGAAGTCGGAGGTAGGGGAGCCCAGTACTTCTTGGGGATGCAGTGAGTGGTGGGAATAAGACCCTCCCATGGGAAAGGGGAAACCTACTGGATGACATGTTGGATTTGGGCAGGACATTTCCTTAAACCATACTTACTCTCAAAAAATAAAAAAAGACATTAGCAAGTTCATAATTCTCCTAACGTAATATTATGCATCCAAGTCAAAAATCTCTTCTGAGACTTACAAAAAGTCTTGTCTGGTAATTCGCATAAGAATTAAAAGCAAGATACATAATTCCAAAGTACAATGGCAGAGGATAAATATTCTTATTCCAAAATGGAGGCATAGGAAGATAGAGAATAATCTGACCAAAACAAGACAGAAGCCCATCAGGGAAAATGTTGAATGTTATAGAACCAAGTCTGCAGTCCAGAGCAGATGATAGACTGTAAAATATAAGTGGCATAGAGCTTGGACAGCCCCTCCCTATGGCCTTGATTGCTACAGATCACGAGTCTTCTCATTTAGGCTATTTGCACTCCAGCTACAGCTTTCAGCAGACTTTGCAAACTTCTAGTGTCTTCAACTTCTTAGTATGTTCACAGCAAATTTGCATCCATACCTAATACCTTGCTGTCTTGTGGGCTACTTGTATGTCATTTGAGGCCTTCATTTAAAATCTGGGTGGAAGACATCTTGAACCCACAATTCTTGCATTCTTCATATTGCTAAAACCAACCCGACAAAGACATTGCAAAAGTCTGCTCCCAGACTAAGCAATAGCTGGGTCATTTTGAACAATGGCTTCTGAGTTCTTGGGAAGCCAAACACAGTAAAATGAATCCTGGGAAAACATTTTAGTAGGTTGTCCTTCTCAAGCAGGTATTCAAGGATCTCTTTCTTCAAGTAAAATGCTTCCACTTTTGTTTTCTTCAACTTGCGTCAGGTAGGGACTTGCTGGTTTTTGGAATGCATTCAAAATACATTTTTTTTTCCTGATGCAAAATACAGTAAAATCTTGTTTTTCCAGCCTAATTCATTTCAAAAACATGCTTGCAATGCAGAGCACTTGTGTAAAGGCAGATTTCTCTGTAACAACAGAAACTAATCATTCCATGATCCCACAATATTCATATACAGTTAGTACATATAACATATTACATGAATGAGTACTGTTATGTAATACAAAATAATAGAGAAATTATTAAATACCAAGAAAAATGAACAGATTAATGTGCTCTTTCTTTTAAAAACCTTCTTGGCTAGAGTGAAGAAGATAAGACAAAATAGAGGTGTTGTGTAGGACCACTTTCACTAACACTAACAATCTACACTATTTATTGGCTCAATAGAGTCTATTCATGCAACTTCAGCAAGGAATCTATCCAATGACACTTGCTTTCCTTGGGGATTTTATAGAAATGTGATACTGCATTGTCATTAAACAGATGCAGCATTTATGCTGCTACAACCTAATTTGAGTTGTGATTTTCTGAAAAATTTTGCACTTTTTGCCACTTTTTATGCACCTCTATAATCTCATTTGATGCAAGGAATTCCTTTGTCTTTCCCTCTTCCTCTGCTGCAGAAAAATATCTCTTCCATTAACCTCTTGTTGTTGAGAGATTATCACAAGGATCCTGGAGAGAAAGAGAGAAAGACACACAGAGAGAGCTAGAGAGGGAGAGGGAGAGAGAGAGAGAGAGAGAGAGAGAGAGAGAGAGAGAGAGAGAGAGAGAGAGACACTATTAACTCACTTATGATCCTGTAACATTCTTCATCGCGTACTATTTGTATTGCAAGGCATCACTGGTTTATCAAGTTAAACTTATTAAAAATGTTTTCTCAACCCATGGAACACTCACAGAACAAGTTACAATCAAAGGTTTTACTGTAGTTAATTTTGTTTGAATGTTACTAATCTCTTGAGCAACCACATGTCTTTTGGCCCAACATACACATAATTCTTTTAGCACCAAAATGT
>PVJX010013273.1:0-47860 GCA_004027295.1 Dolichotis patagonum
TATAATCTCCCTAATATGAGATTTGATAAGAGTATATAAGACTTTATGGTAAGCATGAGGCCCCATCTCATAGCTTCGAAGTCTTTCAAAGTTTTAAATCATCAGTTGGAATGGTGTTATCCTGTTTTGTTTGACTATATCATATGTGATGATATGAATAGCTGTTTTGAAGAAAACATTATGACAGCTATTGCTGATTAATATTATCCTTCTTAGAAGTCCTACCATGCTTTTTTTGTTCTACTACCGTTGGTTCTATCTACCACATTGTGTCTTATTGGAATTTGAATATGTGTGATAGTTCAAACAAATTTTTTTCTTTTTTTATCAAAAATGAGATATTATAATACCCATTGATCATTTTCTGTTATTCAGCTCAGAAAGCCCTGTAATTCTTTCACTATATGCATGGCTTTATACTGCTGTGTTATGTTTGATATTATTGTAATTGAAACTATGCTCAACTATAGCAGAGTAAGAGATATGGTGTTAGATACTGTTGATGTCCAGTTGACTTAATGTAAAGTATTGTGTTGCCTATGTTGTCCTGTTCTGATCTGCTCTGTACTGCCCCCTTTTGTTTTATTCTCTTTTAAATAAAAAATAAAATAAAATAAAATAAAATAAAATAAAATAAAATAAAATTTTAAAAAAATTCAGGTTTCAAAGTCACACATTAACCACCAGTCATTTATACAGTCATCAGATGGAGCTGGGATAATCCCTTCACACTGAGTCAAAATCATCCCAAGAGCTACACTAAATAATGTTTAAGATTTCTACTAGCTTTGAAATTCTTCAAACCTATATGCGTATTTGTCAGGTAAAAGGAAACTGGAAAAGAAATGAAGGCAAATTTTTATCTTCTAATGCCACCCCCAAGGTATTTCTTCACTAGGTAAATATGATACCATATCATTTTGAAATTTTATTTTCTTGTTAAAATGACAAGAGCCTACACAGCCAAGCTTTTTGTTTTGTTTCTTTTTGCAGTACTAAGGATTGAACCTAGGGCCTTGACTATGCTGGACAAGGGCTCTATCACTAAAATAATTTCTAGTAATCTTGGGTTGTGATTACATTTTAGAAACAATACCAAAGGAATAATATATTTTTAAAAATTGATAAATTATGCTTCATTAAAGACTACTGTAAGAAGACAGGAAAATGAAAAGAGAAACCACAGACAGAGAAAATAGACAAGCACATATCTACAGAGGACTTATATCTAGAATATACAAAGAACATTACTCAGCAACAACAAACAATCCAATTAAGAAATGGGCAAAAAATCTGAGCAGACACTTCACTGAAGAAAGTAAACATCAATCATAAGAAAAGGCACTCAACATCCTAAGTCATTATGGAATAAAAATACCAATTCACACCTATTAAAATGGCAAAAACACCAAGGTGCTACACAGCCTAATTCATTACATTCAAAGCAAACTATAATTGCCAAACACAGGGCTTAGTTGAAGACTCAGAGATCATTACTTGGACACAGCCTTTCCCTAACTTGAGCCTCTTTTATGAGGACCGCGTGATTATTATGGATGATAGGATGGACCTGGAGCAACCCTAAAGCCACCAGAAGTTATTTTCTATCTCTGCTTGGCTAGGTGCTAAAGCCCAAACATTTGGCTAAGCCTCTTATTTGCATGTGTGCATGTGTAAGCAGCACATGTGCCGGTGTGCTGGAACTGGAGCAATGTTTGGCTCAGTCTATATAATTTTCATAGTGGTTTTCCCTCCAATGTCTTCGATTTGCAAAACTTAAAAGGCTCTTTTACAAAGTTGAACTTAGGCTTTCTCAAAAGGCAAAATTCGCTTCTTTTTATTGTTTTTAATACAGCTGTCACTTCTCTTAAGAGAAACTGCAAAATGTGAAGTGCTTATTTTTATTATCTTTATGGCTCCCTTTTCTTCAAGTGTTTCCTTCCACCTGGCATCTCCCCTTCTACCCATGCACAGTGCTTGTTATGGTTTATGTTCGGATGGTGCCCCCAAGCCTCATGCAATCACGGACACCAGGGAGTTTGGTGTTTGTGATTGGTTTGTTGTCTGGCACTGGGACTGGTGGTGTGAGTGCTGCCCCCGCCCAGGGGTGGAGCAGGCATAAAGTGTAAGGGTGGGGAAGAAGGTGAGTCTTTTCTCTTTTGCTCAGTTTGCTCTTGCTGTTTGTGGTGGCCATGAATGGCTGCCCTGCCATGCCATCTTGCCTTGGAGCCAGCTGAGCCCCCAAAACTGTAAGAAATAAACCTTCCCTCGCTTCACTTTGGGCATCAGGTATTTTGTCTCAACAAGGAGAGAAAAGTAACTAAGACCCTAGTAGTCACTAAGTAACTAAGTCACTAAACCCTAGCAGGCCAAAAGAAAAGAGTTGTGTGTGTCAATAGGCAACCTATTCCTTGCCCTGCAATTTACTGATCCATTCATAAAAGACAAAGTCCTTTACTCCCCCACTGTTAAACCTATTTCCAAACCCTTGGGAATAGCAATAAATATCTATGTCTAATGTGTCTCAGTATTTGCAACTTATACTAACAAACCATGACCAAGAGGCAGTACAATAAGGTTAAAAGGGCACACTGTGAAGTCAGATAGCGTGGATTCTAATTCTGACTCTCGCATTTGTTTAGTTGCAAATTTGTGCTCTTCGTGTAATCTTCAGTTTATTTATTTAATCTTCAATTTTAAAATGAGAGTTAAATATATTGGCTGTCTCAGCCTGCAATCCCAGCATTGTGGAAGGCTGGAGGATTGTAAAATCAAGCACTGTCCAGGCAACTTAAGACACTATCTCTAAAAAAATTTTAAAATCAACTATGAAGGCCCTGGATTCAATCCCCATATGGGATGGTGTGGGGTGGGGAAATGCCTCATAACATTCCTTTGAAGAACTGGCCTCGTACTCAAAATACTAACAGAACATGGACATAAAGGTCAGTAAATGTCAGCCATTTTACTGTCTTTTATTTTTAACTGTGCAAGGAAAAGCTTAGTCTTTTAAAATTTTCAGGAAATAAGCATACAAGAGAATATTTTTATAGGCAGACACCCATAGAATATTACTGAGAAAACATGAGAAGGCAAATTTCCTTTAGTCTTTTGTGGAAAACAGATGCTAAAAGGTGCCTACTCTTGGATAAGTGTGGCATGACTGGAGAATTTTCATGGAGATCACTCACTAGGTGAATATGCTCAAAACTATCTTTGGTAACATCTACTAGCACAAGTAGGTGTGCTGAGTTACATTATAGTGTCTTCTTCAGAGGCCTCACAGGTGAGTTTTCTGTGCTTTCTTGCCACAAACATGCACTGTGATAACCAATCTTGCTTCTATGACTTGCTTATTATACTTCATCTAAAATATATATTGTGATCCTCATCACAAATATATCTACCTCATCACTGTGCCTTTACTTTCTCCTTTATTTTTTTTAACTACTGTCTTTAATCTTGTGTGCTGTGGTTTATTTAGTTGCTACAAACCATCCCCCACTTATTTCTTTGTGGAGCGCTCGACATAGAAAAATGCACATGAATCAAAGGGGCAGTTTCCTTGAACTCAAGACTTCTTTCATCTCTCTACTTCAGACTACTAAATGATTACTTCACTATTCCTCAAAATGCCTGACATTACTATATACTATCTTCTAAGGTCTGGGGGCCCATTTTTCTGGATTAGTTGCTACCCAAATAATGTTCTATCACTGCAACCATCCATGCCACCCTCACAGCTCTTTCAAATACAGGATTTGGTGACAGGTTCTGTGCAATCCGAGAAGCAAAGATCCTTAGGGCTAGTTTATTTGAATGTCGGTTACTCTCAGGGTCTGGCCTTGCTCACTGTTCTCACAGTCACACTTCTACTCATCTCAAGCTGGTAACCAGCTTTACCTGGAACATGTACTCCACAATATGATAAAACCTACTTTTGTGACACTATTTTTCCACGACTTCATAATCTGAATGTTTAATATCATTTCATGGGATTTGTGCTTTATTTTTTTTCTTATATGTACCTAGTGACATTTTTATAAGAAAATGATGTTCCTAGAATGCATCCTTTTCACCAAGAGGTGTTACTGTGTAAGTAATACAACATTCATTATTTGGGCTTCTGATCTTGGGCGCAGACACAAATAATGTAAATCCCTTTGAGTTCCTCTTTCTCCTGTTGGGTAATAAGAAGTTCCCAGCTGTCCTTTTCTCCTGAACACTCCTTTTAGACCAGCAGGTGTGGTGGTCTACTAATCTGTGTTTGTAGGTGTAAGGGAGTGAAAAGGGGAAAACAAACTTGCATTTCAAATCAAGGAAGGAAGTCCTGCTTCCAAGAACCATATAACTGGTTTCAAAACAGGACACAAGTTAACTATATGAAACAATACCTCAATTCCTTCTTGTTCTAAAATTCTGATATTTAATGTCAACTTTAAAACATTATCACATTAAATAGGAAGGGTAATGGCAAATTAAAAAATTAACTGAAAGTAAACACGGTCCTTTTTTCCTTAAGGAGAAAAATGTGGATCCTGAATTTAATGAAGTTATTGAACTTCAAAGCAATAAAAGAATTGCAATATTCGGGTTGACATATCCAAAATAAATGTGTATTAAAAAACTAAGTAAAACAAGAGGTAGCGTTTTCTGCATGCAATATACAAACAACCACTGTAAAATTAGCCTAAATGAGAAAAGAGTATCTAGGGACATTATAGACTATGTACCTTCAAAATGCTTTCATGTTGTTAAAAATAGGGGTTTAAATTACCCAATGTGCTGTAACTAAGTTCCCCAGAATACCAATATGGTGACTATACAAAACTAGTACTTAAAGGGACAAAATGAAATAAAATGTTTATTTTATATGCATACAAGACCGGAGCCACTCTACTCACAACTCTATTGCTTAAAAATGACACTACTGGCTGGGTGTGGTACTGCGGTCCTGTAATCCTAGTGCTTGGGAGGCTGAGGCAGGAAGATCACTGTAAATTTGAGGCCAATTTGGGCTACAAAATGAGTTCAAGGCCAGCCTGAACTGCATAGTGAAACACTGTCTCAGACTAAAATAAAGTAATATAAAATAAAATGACATTGCTGATGAGTAAGAAAACTCTCTTTTTAATTTCTAACTTGGATGTCACACAGCAGGTCTCTAAACCTGACTGATAAAATAATTTGTGTAATTTTAAGCCCATAAGATTAGTATCTAAAAATGCCACAATGTGCATGTTTTATGTTCAATCATCAACTCATTCATTTACTTATTCTGTAAATATTTAATTGCATATATAGTCACATGGCAAGTACTGTATTAAGTAGTGACATTCAAAGATTTTTAAAAATCCCAGCTCTCCTTTCAATGAGCTTCATATCTTAGTGAGGCAACAGAAGGCAAATGATCAAAATGGAAGGTAGGTTTGCCACAATGAGGTATACACATGACACAGGAGGCTTTGAGGCAAGTGGTGCTAAGAATTCTGATTAGAGGAATCAAGAAAAGGCTCCTAAAGGTAATCCTGGAGGTAAAGTACACTTTACCAAGGGGGAAGTACAGGATTATGTAAAGGCATGAGAAAATAAGGCATCCATCAAAAAAGCTGCAAAAAGTTTACTATTATTGTAGCTTAAAGCATGAAGAGTTAGAGAAAGCAGAAAAACAAAATGTGTATCAAGACTATTATCAATAAATAAATAAACAAAAAAGAGAGAGTTATTGTCAAGACTGTACTGGGTAATAAAACAGGTACCAAAGTGAATGAGACAGTGTGCCTACTGCTGAGTAACTTAAACACAGAGGCGGGAAAAGGTCCTTAAACAGTTCATTTCAATAGAACTGGAGTCACAGTGGAAGAACATACAAGGCAAATGGTTAAAGAGGCACAAGGAAGGAGGCCCTTATGTACTATACTAACACGCTAAAACTTTACTCTGTAAGCAACAGAGAGCTCTTGAAAAACTCTTAACATGCGTAGTCACAAGAGTTGCCAATCTGATGATGGACTAGGAAATACCAAAACTAAGGAGTCTTCTGCCAAAGCCCAGGCAAACAACACCACAGACTAAACAAAGTCACCACACAGTGGCAAATTCATTTTTTTTCCCCCCTAGGTAGGCAAAGTGAGAGTCTTTCAAATTTTTTATTAAAAGAAGGGACAAATCTCTAGTGTTATTTTCCAAAATTCCTTATATGTAAGTGCTGGGGGAGAAGTATTTTTAAATGTTCAAAAAAAATTTTTGGAAAACTTTCACTTAAAACAATAAAAATATGAGTTTAAAATAGTTACATATAACCTTGACTCTAATAATTGGCATGTAAGTGAGCAAACTGCGATGTCAATGTGATGCAAATTTATATATACACTTAAAATGACATACTATAAAAACCTAAGAAATCTGAAATGTAAATATCAGAATTAAAAACTATATACAAGCTGAGCACGGTGGTACACATCTGTAATCTCATCGCTGGGGAGGCTGAGACAGGAGGACTGCCTTTAGCTCGAGACCCTCCTAGACTACACAGTGGGTTCAAGGACAGTCTCAACTACACAGCAAGTCCCTGCTTCACAAAACCAAAGTCAAACTAGACCAAACCAAAACAAAGCTATACGTAGAGTATGACTTTGTACAGTATAATATACAGCATATACTTACAAACTAAAAGAAAAAAATGAAATAACTAAAACATTTTATTATTTTTAAATTCCATTTTACAATAAAGGAATCACAGGATAAAAATGAAATGACCTGACTAATTTCTCCTCTCAGTTTCCCAGAATGATTTTTACAAACAGTCCTGATATCTAGCTCTAAATAAAGTACAAAACAACTGATACTTTGGCTAGGAGAAATCCTTAAAATTCTCATTCTGAATAGCCATTTCCTTTCTGATAAAAAGATAAAGGCAAATTTTAAAAACTGAATGGATGTGAAGTCAAAGAGCAAAGAGGAAACAAATCATATAAATCACTTTTGTAGATATGTTTCTCTTGAATGCTCTGGAGAAGTCTCCAGAAAATGGTTCTACCACAAAAGGATTTTTTTCTTAAGGCCATTTGAAAACAGTTTAGTTAGTCAATAAACATAGCATTCATTGAGCATCTATAAATCAAACACTTAAAAGATACAAAAGAAAATAAAACAGTTCCTGCTCTTCACCTTGTAGTCTAAAAGAAAGGATAGTTATAAATCATCACAATAAAATATGGTGAATAAGCAAAGATAAGAGGTAGATGAAGTTACAGAAAGCTTAATAAGGGAGCCAGGTCTAAAATGAGTTATAGAAAGAGAAAAAAGACTTAAATAGTACATGCAAGAAAGTGTGAAATGTGAAACAAGGTGAATGTGGGGAATTTTCAGTAGTCCCTACGGCACAGAGCAAGGTAAAAAGCAACAGAAAATAAGATTAAAGCCAGTTAACAAATCATAAAGAACCATACAGTCATATTAGAAAATCTAATTATTATTTAATGGTATCAAATTTAAACTGCCATCAATTACAAGGTACACCTTTAATATACATATCATAAAAAGAAAAAAAGATTTATCTTGTCTTAATATTAACAAGTTTAATAAGAAATACATCCTCAGTGTAAGAGAAAGAAACCAGACTTGGTAAAAACAGACATTAAAAACTTTGCACTTCTCAACTAGTTCAAGGGCTAGAGGAAGAAGAAAAAAAACATCTTGCCCTGAGAACTAAACTCTGAGCAGGTCTGCAGCATGAATTAAAACTAACACTGTGGTTCAAAAAAAAATGTAACAGACTTTTAAGTGGTCTCAAGTTGGCAATATCCTCAGATACTGGGCAGAAAAATATGGAAAATCTCATTGGAAGAATAAGGCTTCAATCTTGAACAACAGCAATTTAAGATGTAATCTAATTTCAAAGATGAACAATGAAAAGTACACATTAAAATCAATGAAAACAGTCAATTTAACACCAATATTAAATCTGGTGATATTTACTAAGGAACTTTTAAAAATATGTATCACTATTTTGAACATTCAGAGATTCTCAGTCAGCTATAGTACTTCAGGTAGATATGAAATAGGGCACTAGAAACTTTTTTAACACACTACCCAGCAATTTTTTTAATCTGATAAAATACCAACAAACTAGTATATGTGGCAGAATCAGCTGAAAACTCCTACTATAGAATAAACAACAACAGAATTTTGATCAAGAGCATAATTTGATTACACTGACAATTTAGGAAGACCACTATGGTACATGGTACATAAAGACCTCCTGGAGACTATAAGATGAAGAAAGTAAGGACAAGAGATAGAGGGTTGTAAATACTACAGTTAGGAAATTATTGAGATAGTTTTAAGACTAGAGATGGTAATCATTTAAATAGTAACAATAGGAAGAAATCAACAGTACAAAGGAAGCAGAATTAGAATTTTATAAAAACTAAATGAAAGTAGAAGTGTAGGACCTAATTTTAAAATTTTTCAGAAGATTAAACTTAACTCCTCAGCCACTCCTGACCAATAATTAACCACTGGGACTTTTAAAAAAAAATCTACTTTGAGTATGGCAACCCAAAACTTTTCAGCTATATTTAAAGTATACATGCCAATATAAAAGCCTACATTGCATAAATATCAAATGTTCCTTCCAACTGCTAATACAACTCAAAATGATCTCTAAATTCACATGTAAGCATAGATGAATTTTAATCTGCAACATTTAATATTTCTATTAGTACGTACAAACAAAAATTAAAATCTCTGGGCAATAGCAAAGATTTTCACTGGTTGGTAAATTTAAATTACAAACAAAACAATGAATTAACGAACTTACGCTGAATATGAATGAACTGTTTGGGCTGTTTAAATTCTCCTTTGTACAAGCGATTGTAATAGTTGACGTTGCTCTCTGCCTCAGGAACAGGAATGACCATGCTCTCTTTTTTTTCTCTAAACACTTGCTGTGCTGAAATAGCTCGCTGTAAATGATGTTCCTGGAAAATGTAAAGTAGGCAACATAAGTTGTTTTGGTAATTTAAATCCAATCCATAATTCCATTTAAAAGTCAGTTTGTGAAATAATGGTAAGAATCAATTATAACTAGTTCCTTCACTCAATTATAGGCAGTTTCTCTGATGCAAACCTATAAAAACTATTCTTATCACTCTCCTTTAACACCTGTGTTTCATAATGATAACATTACCTTAGCATTTCAGTGAGGAGAATTTTTATAACATTAAACATGAATATAGTAATAAACTAGAATTTATAAGTTCAGTTATAACAAAATTGATTCTTGCTTGCTAAACTGTCAACTCAAGAAAAATATGCAAGTCACAGGAAACTTGATTATGGATTTTAAGTATCTTCTGTATGTATATATTTAAAACTTTAACAGTGCAATATTCTGAATCACTAAAAGAAGACAAGATTATGTTTAAGAAATTGTGTTGCAAAGTAAGGCAGGTGCTATTTTTAAATTAAGTTTAAACAAAAAGTTCCTAAAAAATACATCCAAATGTATCACTTCATCACTTGCACAATTTACTCTAAGAGTCTCCTAAATGTTTTTCTTACTTACTCCAGTGCCCCAGTATGGCCCATACCCAACATAGCACCTTTATGCTTTGGAAGATAAATCAAGTTATGTCATTGCCCAGTATCTCCTTTACAGTAAGCTTCACAAGGGAGTAAGGTCTAAGATGGGCTCTGACATCTCTTATCTCCTCCTCTCCCATCCTTTATCACAATGCTTCTCCTTACTTTTCCCAAATACTGTGCCTTGCTTTTGAAATTTCTTAAAGTCTCATCCATCACAACCCTTCCCCCACTTCCTAAGAACTCTCCTGGTTCAACAGCAGCCTTCTCCTGGTTTATTTTTCTCCATACCACTTAGCTAACACCCGACATAATAAAGATTTCATTTATTTATTGTCCACCTCCTGCCAATGATCAAGTAAGCTCCAAGAAGACGATGATTTTTATTCATTTTAACTTTTGTATCTCTAGTGCCTTTTATTGCTTAATACATATTAAATTAATGAATAAAGTTTTTATTAGATTTCTGCTATGTATCTGTCTATGCAAAACACTTTACACATAAAGAAACTGAGGTATAAAGATGTTCAGTAATCCATTCAAGTTCACACAGTCCTAAGTAACAAAACAAAACAAAACCCAGACTATCTCTCTTCATCTCCCTATCAAACATCTATCTAAAATCAAAATCTTTAATTCTATGTTACACTAATATATTTTTGAAGTTCTACAGTTAGCTATTTTACCTTCCTTCATTCAAGTGATTAGAGTATGTAAAAAATCATTCAAAAGTATCAGTGCAATGACTGGAGAAAAGCTTTCTTACAACAAGGTACTAATAAAATTAAACTGAATGCCTATTACAGGCAAAAACAGATTAGATTAAAAGAACTTTAAAAAGAAGGTAAGATGGAGGAGGGTGGTATCAAATGATGACAAAAGGATTTTATTAATTTCATGACAGTTTGTCATTTATTCTTAAAAAGCAGACAGAGGATATAAAAACAGCAGTGAAGGAATAGAAACATAATGCAAGTAGAGAAACAAGTATCTTATGCTATAAACAAACAAACAAAAAAAAAAAACAGTAAGCAAGGACAGCCAGTGAGACTCTTTCAAGCAATGTTAAGTTTTCTCAGATCCAATCAAGTCATACTTGCTTCCCCCAAAATAATCAGTCAGTACCTCTTTGACATTTTGTTAGACTAATTTAAATCTGGAAAGCACAAACGTTTCAAGAAAATGCTCTCAAATGTAAATGGAAACAGAAGTCCAACAATATCTAAGTAACTTAAAAAGAAGCATAAGGAAGGACTAGCTTCCCATAAATTATATTGATCAAGCCATGGAAATAAAAACTGTATTAAAAAATAAAAAGTTTGCATTTATATATTTAACCATACAACAATTACTAGTGTATAATAAACACTTTAAAAACTTTATTTTTAATCCTCATAAATAGCACCATACCCATTATCTAGATAAGGAAGCTGAAAACTGAGGCACAGAGGTTAAATAATCTGTTCAAGATCACTTTGCCAGTAAGTAGCATAGCCATATATAAAGCTCTCTATCACGAGTTATGCTAATCTCATATAAATCAATGTAACAAGAAAGCCCCCAAAAGACCCATGTTCATGTAGGCACTTGAGATACAGACAGCACCACTGGTTTAATCGGCAATAACCAAACTGCTCAAGATACGAAGAAAAAGAAAATGCCTATACTATGGCCACATTTAAATAGAGTATGTATGTAAATGAGTAAGGTAAGATCATAAAAGCAAACAAGGGAAAAATGTCTTTCTGCTATAGGAACAGTAATTCCGTCAGTATAAGCAATAGGAGAAAAAAGATTTATTACACCTAAATTAAAGATTTCTGAACCAGGTATAGTGGCACTCTCAGGAGGCTGAGGTAGGAGGGTCACAAGTTACAAAGCAGCCTAGAAAACTTAAGACTGCAAGTTCAAGGCCAGCTAAGAAACTTAAATCTGTCTCAAACAAAAACTATGGGGATGTAAGCCTAGTGGTAGAGTGTTTGTGCAGCATGTGCAAAAAAAATGTAGCTAGGAAAAAAATTTTTAAAACTCTGTTCAATGAAGGGTAACACAGATGCAGTTAATAAATTTATCATAAAACAAGTTATTTTTAATGGTTAAAATCTCTACATGATTATCACCTAGAGCATGAAAAGAATTCTGACAAACCAACAACAAAGACACAGTCCCAAATAATACTGGTAGGAGATATAAACAGGCAAGTTACTTTGTTGAAAGCCTCAAATGTTAACACACATTCAGAGAAACACTCCAGTTCATTAGTGATCAAAGAAATGAAAATTAAATATATAAGTTATACCTGGTCTCAAAAATGGGAAATCAGGGTAATGTCACATTACACAGATGTAAGATACAAATTCCTGCATGTATTGTCTGTGGAAACAAAGGCTGTTGCTACCATTCTAGAGCGCAATGGCGATATTTATAACTCAACTAAATCCAACTACGGTTTCCATACTCTACAGTAACACGCACATCTCGTTTAACATCTGTAACCCCAAGAAAATTCCAAACAAGTCTGTAAGTAAACATATACACTGAAACAGGATCTGTAGTGGAGGGTAGTTTGAGGCAGTGTGGCTATCTATGACTGGAGGGACAGAGAAGTAAAACTGATAGATGTTCACTATGTATACTACATAGCAGTTGGTATCAATAGTCCAGAGATACACATAATATGGTAGATATTAAAAGGCAGAATCAGATAGGTAATTTATATTAAAAATAAAAAAGAAAAACAAAAGAAGTAAAAAAGAAAGAAAAAAGAGAAAAAAATAATGCACATAAAACAGTACAAATTTCACCAGAAGATATGCTAACCACTTAGGCAGGTGCCTGAGAAGTGCAGGAAGGAGAAAAAGAATGAAAAAAGGGATAGAACAGAATAAACAGAACTGGGAATCTGCAATTTCCGTTAAAATCAGGCTGTGTGGGATTATAGTGTCAGAGATGAAATAAGATAGGCTATATCTTAAGGGATTCATTGTACTATTTTCTTTAGGGAGTTCATTATATTTTTTCTTTGCTTTTGTTAACAATAATTTCCATAATAAAAATTAAAATACACTGCAAGACAAGGGGACAAGAGAAGCTCCTGATAAAAGACCAATGATCATGTACCATAATTGGAAGCATACAGATTCCACTGTCTGCAAGTGACTTTCCTCCTTTAAAACAATAAAAACACCTCTATATGATACGATAGTGTACTACAAAATTTTCAAAACATACTTAGTTTTAAGATTGAACAAAGATTATTTACTAATGTACTCAATGCACTCCAATAATCACAGACTTTAAAAAGTGAGACTATCTCAAACAACCGCCATCTCATTATCCAGTGAACATAAAGATAGCAAATACTGATTTTTTTTGGGGGGGGCAGGGATTGAATTCATGACCTTACGTTTGCCAAGCAGACCTTATGCTGCTGAGCTAAACCCCCAATCTATAATTTTATAAACATAAAATGGCAAGGCAGAAAGTGACCTAATGGGTCACTTAATCCCATGTGTTTTCAAACTGCAGATTACCACCCATTAGAGCAATTTTTAAACAAAAGAACAATTAAAAGGTTCTGAATGTATAAAGGAAAAATATTGTTTTATAAACACGTTAGTTATATACATGTATAATATATATCATCTTTTATTGTCAGTCATAGCCAAAGCTTTTGAAAAACTGATATATTCAAACTACTCAGTTGATGTGTTTTTCATCTCCAATAGAATTAAACATGTATAGCCTTCAAAAATTTATAAATCATTAAATACTAGTAAAATGAATTGCTATTCCTTCTACATGTCACCCTCCACAATCTCCTGAACAATCAATCACCTACTTCAAAATAAGGCCTTTGGGTCCAAGTTTAAGAGGTCACTTCAGAAATGAAACCTAAACATCCTGTCTTTTTAAAAAAACTCCTTTATCATTTCTCCGATTTATATATCTCTCCAATGTAAGGAGATACTCAAACTTGTAGATTCATATTTGTTTTCACAATTATTGACTTATGCCTTCTTATGCTTCTGGACTAAACAAGAATTTTGACTGTTTTGCATACACTACTCATCCCCGATACCTGGCACGCAGCAAGCTCACAGTGTTTTTACATCATACTGGAGTAAAGGAATTCAGGCTGCCTGTCACCTATCAAATAAAGTCTTTTTCCTGTTGTTGTTTTCTTGGAGCTTGACAAATGTGTCTCCTCCCAGAGCCCAATCATCTTAGCACTGCAACTCTCCCAAGAATCCATCTTCAGCATTACAACAAAATTCTTAATACTACCCAACAGCAGCATACGTTTTATGCCTTTTGATCCTTAAGATCTTGGACCTCTCCTGAACTTCTATTTCCTATTCCTGAGCTCATGCACATCCTCAGCCTCATGAATGTAAAGCTCTAGCTCCTCAACTTTTTCATTATCTCCATTATTAGACTCCTTCACAGCCCTTATTCTTTATCCATCTAGAATTATGGTTGATAAGATTCACCTTTCCCCCACCGCCTTCAAGTTCTCTGTCAATTTCACTTTCCATTTAGAGTGATCAGTTTGATTCAACAAATGTCTTTTTTTTTTTTTGCGGTACTGGGGATCGAACTCACGACCTCGCACTTGCCAGTCAGGCGCTTATGCCACTGAGCTAAATCCCCAGCCCTCAACAAATGTCTTTAAGCTCCATTTAAACTCTATAAATACTACATACATTTATCAACCCAAAACATAAATAAATGTCTGTTCTCGAGATACAGTACATTAGAATAAACAAAGAATGGTTGAATACACTGAAAAATACTAATTTTTTAAAAAAAATTATTAAGTTTTTCTTTTTCAACACAGTTTTGAAGCACTTGTTAGATACCAGATTATTCTTTCTGAATTGTCTGAGTGAATGAGCACACTTTCTGCTACTAAGGAACCTATCAAGCAAAGGAGAAATTGAAGTATGCAATCATATTTGAACTTGATAAGCCTATCTCTTCTCAATTAGTCAAACTACATGTTTGGGGAGGATAGAGAAAGATGCCCAAAGAAAGTAAATTCTCATCTGAGACTTTTAGGATCACTAAGGATTTAGCAAGGCAAAAGAAAAATAATCTACATGAGAAACATGTTTAAAATGAACAAAGGCCCAGAAGCATTCAAAAAAAGCAAAGTAGTTTAGGAAAGAACTGAGATTTGAGTTTTCCAGCTTTCAGTATCACAGAGAAATACGCTTCTGTATAGGACAGGATCCCAAATATATACTAAAACATATTTTTCTGTACATATAATACTATGATTTAAATTAAAAACTATTAGCAGCAAAAACTTTTGAGCTAAGTAAAAAAAGAGTTACATATAAAAGACAAACCGTATTAAGAATCTAGGAATCTAGCCCTTGAAGGAGTAATTTCTAGTATTATTCAAGCCTAAACTTTTCTATATCCTTGTTAACAGCTCACCTGCTAGTTTCAGAAAGTGATGAAACAAGTCACATCTCTTTGTAGTTCATAATCTTGGGACATATGGGCAGTTTTTGTGAATCTCAGGAAACAAGCACTTGGCTTTAAGAGAATCATATTTCAGGTCTCTGGTTTCAACATTAACTATGTTGAACTTACAGGAAAGGAATTAAAAGTAGAAATGAAAAATCAATGTTATGATCTACAGACATGGGTATAAGAATCTGAGCTAAATGGTGACATATTTTTCATTTGAAGGCATTATTTTAATATATTTCATTTTTCTCTATATACAAAACATTTTCAGTATTCTCCAGTTATCAAAATATACCTTTGATGAGCATTTAATGTTTTAATTTAATAAATGAGTTAGTGATTTTACTGAACGATTGCGTATGTTTGTGTGGTGCTGGGGTCAAACTCAAGAGCTTACAAATGTTAGGCAAGTGCACTATGGGTAAACTATATTCCCAGTCTTAAATGAGAAAAGTTTCTAACAGATTTTAGATGACCTTAATAACAAAGCTGGCAGATGACAACAGAGCCATGGTCATAAGATATAAGTTTATTAGTAAAGGACTAAAAAAACTTGTTAGATCATAAAAACAGAGAAAATGAGATGGGTCATCAGCACAAGAGTATGGCAAAATTCTCTCTTCAAAAGGAAAGGTAAGCTGATGCAGACCATAGGAAGATTCAAATCCTTGCATAGGAAAGGAGAAAAACTGAGCTCATCTGACCAACAAGAAAGCAGAAACAAGGGAAATTCTGAAAGAGAAGCTTGAAAAAAAACTAGAATGAGAAAAGTCATTCCCTTGCCTGCATTCTCTTTAAAAGCACGCTACTCTGCACAGAAAAAAAAGAGTTCCAGTGAACTAGAGAAAACTACATCACCCTGAATCTACAAAAATAACCAGTAGTAAATCTATTCAATTATTTAAAAATCAGAAGAAAAACACTCCAAATGTAATTACATATTACCATGTACTAACACAATTTTGACCAACAACAAACTGCATATGTGGCAGTGGACCCATTAAATTGTATCACCTAGTAATATCACAGTCATTTTGTTTGCACTGAAAATCTCCAACACCACATTTCTCAGAATGTCTCCCTAGGCTCAAACAGTACATGATTACTGTTATGGTCTGGACTTCAAATACAGCCTACCTCGCTCCGCTCGGCAAGGCTCATATACTTAAAAATGCCTGGTTGCCAAGTAATAGACCTTCTGCAAAATGACTGGATAGGGACATGACTGCTCCAACTTTATCAGCTCTCCTGATGAGATCATGTGATGCTATCAAAGAGAAGTGATGGAAACTAGGTGAAACTAGTTGGAGGAGTAGATTACATGGAGTCATCATAACCTTTGAGGCTGCATCTGGTTCCCTAGCTCCTTCCTCTCTGGTTTTTTCTTTTCTCTCTGCTTCCTGGCTGTCATGAGGTGAGCAGTTTTTCTCTGCCACACTCTCTCACTATGATATTCTGTTTTACCACAAGTCCAGAAACAGTGAACCAGCCAACCATGGGCTGAAAACTCCGAAACTGAGTCAAAGTAAATCTATCCTCCTATAAATTGTTCTTTGCAGGTATTTGGTCACAGTAACAAAAAAGCTAATACTACTCTATACTCAAAAGAAGAATGTGTGATGTGAAAAACTACCCTGAATCAAAAATCAAAAAATAAGAACACAGAGTGCAAAAAAGAAAAAGAAAGATCAGCTTTGAACCACCCCCCCAAAAATAAAAAACAGTTATCTCAGAGATCAAAGTTAATAATATTAGCAGGAGGCCAATGAAAACTATACTTAAAAAAATAAGTATGCTGCATAAAGTCGAACACCAAAAATAAATAAAGCAAGCAAGCAAAAAGCAAGGTAAAGAAAAAGAGTTAGAAAGTTGTTAATATAAAATAAGCAAGCAGAGAATGATAACCAATATATATTACATCCTTGGAAATCAAACCAATGCAAGAAACTATTTAAAACTGTTCTAAGAAAACCTTTATGGAATAAAAGACATGAAATTGCATACCAAAAAGGAACATCAACTAACCTCTCTAATCAGGAAATTAAATCCTCAGGCCAAAGAAGACTTATCACTAGAAAAGGTTATGAGACACCCTCTGAATCTTTAGCCAGGTTGAATAAGCAGTTTGCACAGTTTACAAAGACTAGGAGAGGAGGCTATCTTTTCAAATGTAGAGATCATAGCAAAAAAGTAACATGGTACATAAAAAGGGGGACATATAGCCCAATAAAGGAAGAAAATGAATCTCCCAACACCCAAAACAAAAGAGAGTGACTATGAATTACTCAATAAAGAATTCAAAATAATCATCTTGAAGATCAATGAGTTACAAAGGAATACCTATTGGCAAGAAAGTGAAATCAGAAAACTGATGGATGTACAAAATAGTATCAACAAAGACATAAACTTAAAGAGAAAAAAGATACAAATAACAATGAACAGTTTCAAAAAGGTTAGTAGAACAGTTACAATAATAAATTGTGTACTGTCTCCATAGTAATACAGAGTACAAGATATAGGCATGACATCTTGTCCAAACAGTAATGGCACAAACCTTTCTTTTCAATGAACTATGAGAAACTAGTTGTATAATTATCTTAACTATCTTTGGTATATTTGGTGCCAAAGATTGAACTCATGACCTCACACTTGCCAGGTGGATACATTTTTTTTCTTTTTACTTTTCTTCCTTTCCCTTTTTCCCCATCACAGTTTATCTTTTCTTTTGAACAGTTTCTTCTCAGTTCATGATATGTATTGTACATTTTGGATCTTAGTCTCAATTTCTCACACTAGTGAGAAAGTACAATGTTCACATATATGGGTCTGGTTTATTTCACTTATGAGTATGGTCTCGAGTTGTATCCATTTACCTATAAAAGTCTCCAATTTTCCTTCTTTATGGCTGAGTAGTACTCCAATAGAAAACAACCACATCTATTTTTTTTAAAAAATCCATTTCTTGGTTGATGGGTACTTGGGTTGTTTCCAAGATTTAGCTATTACAAATTGTGCTGCTATAAACATGGGTGCACATATTATAATGTTTTTGAAAAAGAACCAAAAAGAACTTTGAACTGAAAAAAACTAAAAGGAAACTTTATAAGAAGCTCAACAGACTTGATCAAGCAAAGCAATCAGTGAATTCAAAACCACAGTTTGAAATTACTGAGTAAAAGGAAGAAATCAAAAAAGACTGAAGAAAGCCTAAGAGACTTGCGGGACATAATCAAGTGGAAATGTACACCCAAATTCAAGAAGTTTAAAGGACCACAACTAGGAAACCCAAAGATACTCACATGAAACACATTGTAATCAATAAAAAAGTAAAGAGAAAATCATGAAAACAAGAGAAAAATAATTTATTATGAATAAGGAAGATCTTATTAATAGTGAATTTCTCAGCAGTGATATTACGGGTCAGAAAACATGGAGATGTGGCTCAGAGGCAGAGCTCTTGCCTTGCATGCACAAGGCCTGGGTTTAATCCCCAGCGCTGCAAAAGAAAGGAAGAAAGAAAGCAAGGAAAGAAGGGAGTGAAGGAGGTAGAAAGGGAGGGAGACAGACAGACAGACAGAGACAGACAAAACATTCAAAGCAGTGAAATGCAAAACACCTGCTCCACCCACAAACAATATATCCTGTAAAATAATCTTCAAAAATGAAGCACAAATAAAAATGTTCTCTGATAAGCAAAAACAGAGTTCATCACTACTGCATTTGCCTTACAAGACTTGCTAAAGGGAATTCAAGTTGAACTGCAAAGGTGCTAATAAACAAAAACATACAAAAAACAAAGCTCTCTTTGAGCAAATATACAAATACAGAATCATATCATGCTGTGATGATAGACATAAATCACTTTTAATTTAATTTTTATACTATTTATAAGACATTAAAAACTGTAACTATAAAAATGTCAATGCGTACAAATATATAAAAAGCTACAATCTGTGACATCTAAAAGCGTGAGGTAAGGAGGAACAAAGTGGTTTTCTATGACTGAAAATAAGTTCCTGGCTTTTAGACTGTTGCAACTGTAAGACATTTTATGTTATCCCCTCTACCATAATCACACATCACCAAAATTCCCCCTAAAACATATACCAAAGAAAAACAGAAAGTAATGAAAATGTCACTATAAAAAAAATCAATGAAATACAAAGGAAAGCAGCAAGAGTGGAAAAGGGCTCAAACCACATAGAAAACAATAAAATGACACCACTAAGTACTTCGTTATCAGTAGTTACTTCAAATATAAATGGAGTTAATTTCTCAATCAAGAGTAGATGAATGGTGGGCTGAGTGTGATGGCTCACACTTGTAATCCCAGCACTCAGAGGTTGAGGCAGGAAGATCACTTAAGAGTTTGAGGTCAGCCTGAACTACACAGTGAGTTCAAGGTTAGGCTGAATGGCATAGAAACTGTCTTTAAAAAAAAAGATGAATGGAATAAAAAAGAAATTTCTAACTATATACTTACTGTCTTATGTAAGAGATTCATTTCAGTAAGGACATATAAAAGTTGAAACTGAAAGGACAGAAAAAATATTTCATACAAATGGTAAATAAAACAGGGTCAGTCTTATTTCTACCAGACAAAATAGATTTTAAGCCAAAATCATCAAAAGAGACAAAGAAACATACTACATAATTATAAATAAGTTAATTCGCCATCAAGATAAGACAATTATATACACATCGAATGGTAGAGCATCCAATTATATGAAGCAAATATGGGCAAAACTGAAAAGAGTGCACAAACATCAACACAACAGTAGTAAGACATTTCAATACCCAGTAGCCAATGATGACCAGGCAGACAAAACACCAATAACTAAAAAGAAAAAAGACTTGACCAACACAGTGAACCAATTAGACCTGAGACACATAATGCTCCAGCCAACAAAAGCAGAATACCTATTTTCCCCCAGCAACACTTGGAATATTCTACAAGACAAATTCACATGCTCAGTCACAAAAAAGTAGTAACAAATGTCAAGTTATAGTTATTCCATGTATCTTTTTCAACCATAATGAAATAAATTTAAAACAAAACTGCAAAATTCATAAATAATGTGAAAATTAAACAACATACCTCTGACTAATCAATGGGTTAAAGAAGAAGCCACAAACAAAACCAGAAAATATCTTGGGGCAAATGCAAATGAAAACAAAACACACCAAAATTTGTGGATTCAAGAAAAGTAGTATACAGAGGAAAACTTACAGTGGTAAACGTCTACATAAAAATCTCAAATCAATATCCAAACTATAATGAAAGAGTCAGAAAAAGAACAAGCTAAACTTAAAGGATGAAGAAAACATGAAATTTTAGTAACAGATTTTACTTAACCCAGTATACAAATCCAAAACACTATCCTTGCAAGATGTAATATAAAAATATAAGGAGATGATTTCTTTTTTCTATTCCAAGTCTACAAAATCCAATGTGTTTAAAAGTATAAAAAACATCTTGATTGACTCAAATGCTCAACAGCCACAAGTGACAGGTGGATAGTGTAGTTTCACACTGATCTTGCCTTCTTTCAACCGAAAGATAACAAAACTAACAAAATTAAACATTTCAAAGATGAAGTAAAAGCTACAAGACTAATATACAAATATCTGTGCTCTAATGTGAAAATATAACTAAAAAGGAGAGGAAGAACAAAAAAAGCAGAATAAATGCCTTCTTACATGAAAGCCATAAAGTAGCAATTAAACAGGAAAGTATACCATTGAAAAACTACCAAACCAGGTAAACAAGATTAATAGAACTAAAAAGCATTAAGTAGATATAAATGAAAAGATAACCACTATAATAAAAAATATAAACCTTCTCAAATAACAAAAATAATACCCTTTTAGGCCCCTGTGTTTTCTCTTGTGTGTGGCCCACCCACATTGTAGTGTACTTCTTTTCCTACTTTTACTTGGCCTAAGCTTGTTCTGCAGAGCCTGTTTCATTTCCTACCTTTAATAAAACTGTTTTTTTTTTAAAATCACTTTTGAAAAGGAACATAACAAATACAACAATACACAAATTATAAAATATGAAACTTCAGAGTAAACACATCAGTCACATCAATAAATTTGAGTAGACACAACTCACCTACTAAATCAAAATAATTTTCAAGGCTCATAATCAGACTCAATATGCTGCGTAGGAGAAACATATTGTACTCATTAAAAAGTGACTCAGAAGGGCAACAATAAAAGGAGAAAAAGTTTAACAGGTAAACTGGGACAATAGTACAATTAAATCAATAACAAGACAAGAAGTCTAGCCAAAGATGACACAGAAAAAGAGTATTTTTATTCCTAATAATTACAACTTACAACAAAGATGAGCATTTATTGCAATCTACTTAACTACCTACCTGTATCAAATAATAAACAACTATTTTTATGAAGCAACAGCTACAATATTGGCAAGAACCAACAGATAAACAGGAGCAAATTTAAATGCACCCCTCTCAGAATAAAACAAATCAAATAAACAAAAAGGAAGATAGATCTCATAACGTCAACCAGATTTTACACTCAATGTTCCTCCTTCCCAAAAACCCATGAGATAGTCATATAATAAAGAATTAAAAAGCATAAGATAGTATGACTGCAGAAGGGGAGATAAAAAAGTAAAAATTCTCTAAGACCCTGATACTGTTTGTAGAATTCCATATTATGTTAATTAATTTCACATTATGTCCACATAATGTTAATTAATTCCATATTATTAGAATCATGTTAATCTCTCAAATAGTAAAAACAAAAACAAAAACAAACAATTAAAATCAATAGGGACGTGGGAGAATCCAATATAGATTATCAAGACAAACAAACCCTACCTTATTAGAAATAAACATTCATGTAATCACACTAACAGCTCATCTATAAACCATGGATACTAATACAGTATATAATTCATGAGTGTCGTGATTATGAATTAATAATAAAGTGTTCAGAAGGGTTCACAGCACAATGAAAGGCATAAACATTTTTTAAAAAAGGTACAGTAATCAAACAATGGGAGTTTAAAAGCAAAATGACTAAAATTTTGAGTATTAAAATAAACTTTCCCCCACTCCAATCAGGAACTCTGCCAAACAACTTACTCCTTGGTTTTTCAGAAGCTGCAGGTGGTTTGCATGTGTTATGTTACAATGTCAATTATTTTTTAAAACTGTTTTTCTTCTTGTTTTTTTATATTATATATTTAAAAGCCAGTATCTTTTGTTCCGTGAATTTTCAGTAGAAGCTACATAATGCATTTTTCTGATTTTTTTTTACTTCTGTTGGTGTGTATTGTATTTAGTCTGTGCTTCTTGTGATGGAAATGAAACTTTTTCATTAAAACAAAACAAAACAAAAGTTTTCTCGCACGATAGTGCACCCCTGTAATCCTAGCATTCTGGGGGGGTTGTGGCAGGCAGGAGGATTTTCAATTCAAGCCCAGTCTTGGACAATTCAGTAAGACTCTCGCTCAAAATGAAAAGGGGAGACAGGCCTATGTATGTAGCTGAGGGAAAGGACACTGTGTTCAACTTCCAGTGTGGGGGAATAGGGACTTAACCCACTCATAATAAAAAATGAATTTCTCAGAAAGAAACTTTCTCAACTGGATAAAGGCACCTGCAGCTAATAGCTTATTTACCTACAGCTAACATCTTATTTAAGGTCAAAGACATTGCTTTCCTCCTACAATCAAAAACAAGCCAAATACGTCTGTCCTCACCACTTGTCTCATTTTATTTGAAGTTCTAACCAGTGTAAAAATAAAAAGAAAAAAAGAAATGAAAGTACACAGATTTAAAAGTAGTAGTAAAACTATCTGATAAATGACAAGATTCTGTAGGGTTGTATATACAGCAGAATGTCAAAGAGCTGGTAGAACCACAAAGTTAATTTAACAAGACCATATTCAAACTCAACTGCATTTCTATACTCTTATCAACTGGACAATGAAATTTAAATACCATTCAAAACAGCATCAAAATCCACTAAATACTTGGGGCTAGACTTAAGAAAAACCCATAAAACAACATCAAAAGAGAAGATATGTTCATAAATTAGAAGACTTAATGCTATTAAAATGTTTTGGGGTTTGTTTGTTTGTTTGTGACCAGGGTCTTGCTATGTAGCTCAGACTGGCTTTAAACACATTATGTAGTCCAGGCTGGCCTCAAACTTTAGGGTGATCCTTTTGCCTCAGTATTCTATGTGATGGGATTAGGTGTGCACCACCAGCCCTGGTTTAATACTATTAAAATGTAAACTTCCTCAAAATTGATCTAGAGACTCAACACAATCCTAATAAACATTCCAATCGACTTTAAAAAATAATTTAATAGAACTATGCACAATAATTCTAAGTAGAATGGCCAGAAAATCTTGAATAAAGATATTTAAGGAACTTAACCCGATTCTAAGACTTAAGTTACAAAAGCTAAAGTAATCAACAATGTGTTACTGGTATAAAGATAAATACATAATACAATGAAAAAGCCTGGAAATAAATCCACACACAGCCACTAAGTTTTGAACAAAAGTACCAGTTAATGAAAGGATGGGCAGTATTTTTAACAAGTAATTTCAGATAACTAGATACAAGTTTAGGAAAACAATCCAATGTTACTGTTTCATACTATACAGAAAAGTTAACTCAAAGCATATGACAGACATAAATGTATAACCTAAGATTATAAAATATCTAAGTAAATAGAAGAGAAAATTTTAGTGACTTTGAGTTTGGCAAAGATTTCTTAGACAACATATAATTAGCACATATTATAAATGAAAATACTAATATATTAGACTTAAAATTTTAAATTTTTGCCTTCCAAATACACTATTTTAGAAAATGAAAAGACAATCAGACTGGAAAGAAATAATCACCATATATATATGAGAGGTAAGAGAGGTCTTCTATATAGAATACAAGAATATACTTCTAACAAACTCATGTACCTTAATAAAAAAAGCAATCATTTGGAAAACAAGCCAATGAACAGCAACTTCACAGAGATAAAGGACTGACCCATAAATACCTGAAAAGATGCTTAACATCTTACATCAGAAAAGGAAAACAAGAATCATTTGTACTATAAGCATACTAAAATAATCAAAATTTACAGACACCACCAACTGTTATTGGAGTGTCAGATGATATAACCACTATGAAAAATTGTCAAGCAGTTCTTTACAAAATAAATATACACTTATACCTAGAAATCCTACTACTGAGTATCCCAGAGAACTAAAATGCATGTCCATAAACAACTTGCACATAAATGTTCAATGCAATTTTACTCAAAACAGCTCAAAACCAAGCTACCAAAAGAGTAACAAGGTGAAACACATTCATTAAATGGAATACTGGTTAACAAAGAGGGGAGCTACTGATGTAACATGGGTGACTCTTAAAAACATGCTGAACAGTAAGACACAAGTGGCTACCTTCTATATGGCTCCATTTATATAATGTTTTAGGACAGACAAAACTAATCTGTAGACATTAACATCAGGCCAATGACTGCTCGAAATAAGATAGAGAATATGACTGCAAAACAGTTAAAGGGAATTTCTATGGGGAATGAAAATGTTCTATTCTTTGATTAGCATGGTGGTTATAGTGGTATACTCATTAAGACAGAACTATTCACAAAGTAAATATGTATAAATTAAGTTTCAAAAGGTTTAACATCTGAAGTGGATTAATTAATAGTCAACTTGAGTGGGAATGTGCAACTGAACTGATTCAGTGTGGTTCTGGTTGTGGAAGACCCACCTCAGGATTATTGTCAATGCCACAAAAGGAGAATGGGAAGGGAAGACTGCATGCTGCTAATTTCCCAAGAGAAGCTCTGCTGTGGCTGGTTTTCCTGATCCGAACGCAGCTCTTCTTGTGATTAGAGAAGCTTGTACCCTCACTGTCACAGGAGATGGCTATGGCTCTCCTTTGGAGAGCTCTGATCTCTGCCTTGAGCATTGCTTCCTGGCTCCAGGGCAGATTCCTCAACCTTCTGGCACAGATCCTTTACCCAGAGTGACCCAGACTATCTAACTTCAACCACTGGCCTTTGGGTCTTCCTGGTGCAGATCCTTGGTTCAGACTTGTGTGAGACTCTGCTATGGGCTCTAGGCTTCCAGGTGGACTTGTGAGGATCACTGCCCTGGGATCCAGGTCCTTGGCTGGATTCTTTTCAGTCTCCAGCAGACAGATCTCTTGCACTCTTCTGTATTTGACTTTTTGGATGAATATCATAAGACACTCCTATAAATTTATGTGCTCTGTATCAAATCTATTCCTATGCATATCACTGACAAGATCTAAAAAATACAGTCTATGATATAAACAAAAGTGAAAGCAAACATGTCAGTAAGGCAGTATTTATAAAGCTGGTGAAATTGTGATTAATGGGCACTTTCAAGAATGAATGATGGTAAACCTGCTAATGTGTAAAATGGTAAGTTCTTGACATTTCTGCTAATACGTTAAGCCTTAATAAAGTTTGTTAACTCATTACTTATTGGACTAATAATATTTTAGCATATCCAGCTGATAAACTTTTACACTTCAGATTGACACTCCTTAAACCAATTTAAAGTATAAGCATTTTCAAGACATTAAGTATAAAAACAAACTTACATACCCAAGATAATTTCCAGTACTGTAAGATAAGTATAATGAGCGGTAACATGTATATATGGGAAGGAAAAAAAAAAAAAGAGCTACCCACAATGGCCCATGCCTATAATCCCAACATTTTGGGAGTCTGAGGGAGGATCATAAATTCAAACCCAGCCTAGGTAATTTATCAAGAACTTGTATCAAAGTACAACATTTTAAAAAGAACTGAAGTATTGAAACACTGTAAATAAAAGCAAGTAAGCGAGTAACCAGGGAGGGAGGAAATGTGGCAAAACATTTGGTGATGAAACAATAGGTGGCTTTTGGGGTAGGAGGATACTACTACAGATGGGATCCAGAGGCACTCTACTCCCACTGAGCTACGTCCCTAGATTTTGTTTTTAAGACAAGATCTCATTAAATTGAATTCCCCAGGCTGACCTCAAATTCACAATCATGTTGTTCCAGCATCTCAAATAGATGATGGGATTATAGACATGTACCACTGAATGTCTTCTGTATACTTTCAATATTTTCTGCAAACTACTCAAAGGGCATATAATACAAAAAGCAACTAACACCAAACTTTAAAAACCACTTGAACTGAACTACTGGTTCTTTTCATAGTCAAAGAAAAGATGGATGAAGATAGATGAAGAAAAAACACATTTTATTCAAAATAAATTTTCAGTTCTTCCAGTAAATTTTAAAGCTTAGTCTCAGCCTAGCAGCATATTAAAATTTTTTGGAGATGTAAAATATGGACATGACAAAAGGCAAAAATGTCAATAGGAACTAGTCCAAAAGCTTCAGCAGCTGACTTATACTCTAAGATGAAGTATATTAATTCATCCATAAAAAAGAGTAAGTACAGAGAGGCCACAATGACTCCATATTGTCCCAGACACATCCAGTTGACAGTGTTTTGGTAGAAAGTGCAGGTCTTGAAACATCCTTCCTCATGTTTCATCCTTGAAATATGAGGTCCTGAAAGGACAAGAAGCAACCAAGTTATATAATCTAGGCATGCGCAATATGAGTTTCTTTGTTCTTTATCGCAATGAAAGCTGCTTGCTTATGCTGGCCAAGTGGCAACCATTTTGCTGACCCTTAGTGTGTATGTGTGTGTGTGTGTGTGTGTGTGTGTCCCTTTATCTTCCCCTTTGCTTGCAGAACCCCTACAAGTAAATACATGCTACACATCAATGAACCATGAAAACAATGCTGGAAAAGAATTCAAATATAAATGACCATATATTGTATAATCCCATTTATCTGAACTCCCAGAATAGGCAAATTCATAGAAAAAGGGTACTAGTGACTGCTGAGGACTGTAGTTTAGGGAATGACTAAAGACTATGAGGTTTCTTTTGGTAGTGATAGAAATATTTTGGAAAGAGAATGGTGTTGACTGGACAACATTGTGAATGTAACTAAAAAACAATGAATTATGCATTTTTTAATCATGAATTTTATTTCAATAAAAGCTAAAATAAAGATGATGTAACAGAGACAATACATGTAGAATTAAAAATAAAAACAAATCTGAAGAACTAAAACAAAACACTGACAATATAGAAAAAAAACAAAGATTTTCTTTTGTTTGTGACAAGGGTTCGCCAAGTTATCTCAGCTGGTTTCAAACTTGCAACCTTTCTGCCTCAGCTTTATGAGTGTTGGGATTACAGGTGTGTGCTAACATGTGTAGCTCAAAACAATGATTTTAAAGATACTGTACAAATACTGTAAAGATACTGTACACATTGCTGAAAAAGCAAAACAAGGTGAGCCCCACAATCACCTCAGTTTACGGTCTTGAGAGTTCCCAGACTATAAGCAGGAAAGTGAACTGAGAAGTCTTCTTGAAGCCTAGAAAACTTCAAAAGTAGAGCAAGAAATGAGAGCCCAGGAAGACAAACACAGCTAAAATTAATAAGTGAGTACCAAAGAGGAAAGACATTCACAGAAAGAAAATATGTATTTCAAGCAGCTCCCTGGAGTACTCAGCAGTGTAGCAATTATATGTTAAGAAACTACCACAGGCTAGAAAAATAACCATATAAAAGAATTAGGGGGAAAAATGTCTGGCACTCTAAACAGTGTCTATTCTCAAGATGATCAGAAGAACACAAAATTCTAAGGACACTGGATACAGTACTCAAGAAAAAATGTAATCAACAGCAAAAAATAATCCAAGAACAACCACTGTTTCAGAATTCCTAATAAGCCAAATCAGTAAAATCTTAAGTTATCAAACTATATATAAGTAATTTAACCACACTCCATCAAAGCTCAAGGACATTTACATAAAAACAAAAATATATTCTGAAAAGGGAGATTAAAAACGACATTAGAAAATGAGACGATATGCCATGTTACTGGATAAGCAGGCTCAATATACTCAAAACAGCCATATTTCCAAAACTGATATATAGATTTAATGCAATCTCAATCAACAGCATTTCTCAAAGAATTAGAGAAAACAATCCTAAAATTCATATGGAACCAGAAGAAATACAAAATAGCAAAAGCAATCCTGGGTAACAAGAACGAAGTGGGAGACATCACAATCCTGGGTTTGAAGTTGTATTACAAAACTACAAAGATAAAATCAGCATGGTGCTGATATAGAAACAGACATGTAGACTAATGGATCGGAGGAAGTAGTAACAACCTCAGACACATCCAGCTATTTGACCTTTGACAAAGGGACCAAAAACATACACTGGAAGAAAGACAGCCTCTTTAATAAATGATATTAGGAAATCTGGTTATCCATAGGCAGAAGATTGAATCTATACCTATATACCTCACCCTGTACTAAACTAAAGTTAAAATTGAACAAAGATCTAAATGTTAAAGCAAGCTGCTGGAAAATAAAATAGGTAAAACTACGGAAAATATCATGCTGAAATGGAACCCCAAGGCACAAGAAATAGGATCAAGATTCAAAAAATGGGATTTAATTAAATTAAAGAGCTACTATATAGCAAAGGAATCAGCCAATATGGTGAAGACACAACATACAGGATGGGAAATTTTTTTTTTTGCTGACTGTTCTTCAGAGGACTACTATCTAGAATATATAATAAACTCAAAAAATTAGATCCCCAAAAGAAAACTCAATAAAAAAGGCAACATGAATAGATACTTCTTAGAAATACAAATACCAATAAATAAATGAAAAAATTTTCAATGTATTTTGCCATTAAAACACTGAGATTCCATTTTATTACAGAAGGAATGGTTATGCCTAAGAAATCAAACAGTAACAAATGCTGGCACAGTAGGGGTAATATACAAGCTGGTTATATTGCTGGTATGAATGTAAACTAGTACAACCACTAGTACAAATCACCATGGAGATTCCTCATAAAACTAAAAATTCCATTTCACCTAACTGTTCCCCTTCAAAATATCTTCTCCAAAGAGTAAAGGATATTATAATACAGTGATAAATATGTATCTTGCAATCTCCTTGATGGTCTATATACCCATTAACAGATGAACAGATTTTTTTTTAAATCAGAACCGGGGATTAAACTCACGACTGCAGGCTTGCAAGGCAGGTGCTTATGCCACTGAGCTAAATCCCCAGCCTCAAGATGAACAGATTTTTTAAGAGTGTGATATTTATATACAATGAAATACTACTTTCCTATAAAGAAAGATAAATCTGAGTTGTATGGAGGAAAATGGATGCACCTTGAGCCCATAACATTCAGTGAAATAAAACAAGTGCACAGCGCAGATATCTACAAATAAATTTGCTCTTGTTAACCCACGATTGGCTTTGCTAGTCTGGCTCTCTTCTGATCCTATATGAATTTTAGTATCGTTTTCTCTAATTCTGGAAGGAATGCTGTTGGTATTTTGACTGTGATTGTATTAAATCTGTGTATTGGTTTTGGGAGTATTGCCATTCTGACAATAAGGGCTGCAAACTGTAAATAAATCAAAAAGCAAATAAAGCACAATGGAAACAGAAAAGATACAACATTTGCACATGGGAAGAGGACCAACAGATAGAGCAAGGAGTAGGAGGCAAAGAGAAAAGGACTAAAAAAGGATTCAAATGTGTCATGTACATGTACCAATTCCCTATAACCCATGTAAGAATTATGTACTGCAAACATGTACTAACAGAATTTTTAAGAAAAACTCCTGCAAACAAAACTCAGGGACAATGGTTTTACTCGTAAATTTCAACTAGTATGTGAAGAGGAGAAACTATTAACTCTACAAAATTTTTTACAAACAATGAAGAAAAATGACTATTTTCCCATTTATCTTAAGAGTATTACTCTAAACATAAATCCAGAAAAAGCCACTGGGCGGGGCAGGGAAGCAAAGTACAGAAAAATATCCTTGAGAACACACACAAATTCTTCTACATAAAAATTTAGCAAACAGAATCCAACGCTGTAATAAAAGGGTAACACATGTCCAGGTAGAGTTTATCTCAAGAATGGAGAACTTGCTTACATTTAAAAATCACAGTAATTTATCACATTAATATATTTCTTTTAAAAACTACATGATCTTCTCTACAGACACAGAATAAGCATTTGACAAAAGCCAACAATTACTCTCAGAAAAACTCTCAGAAAACCAGAAATACAAGGTAATTTCTTTAATCTGAAAAAGAAAACCAAAACTAATCACATACTTAAATGTTAAATATTTGTCTCCTAAAATGAGAAACAAGGCAAGAATATTAGGAGTTGATACTTCTATTCAGTGAATTTGTCATTTTTATTGATGTGATCATCAGACAACAGGGAACAGTGTAGGTAGATTAAAATAAATAGCAGCAGTTAACAGAATAATGAAGACAAATCTGAAAAGATCTCATTCTAAACAACAGTGGTCTGAAATACAGCAGTGTACTAACTGCTTCAAATAAGTACTGAAACAACCTTCTACACATTCAATTGCTATGCAGCCAGCCCTGAGGTCTAATATCAATAGTTTTTGTTTGTTTTGTTTTTTTGGCCTACAAAGTCTTCATTCATCTAGTTAAGGGCAAAGTCAAGCTTGTCAACTCTTTAACTGAGTTTTAATTATGTGAGCCTGCTCCTGGTATTTAATAAAACAACAGAATCTTCCTTGTAATTTTCATGTAATTTTCAACCATGTCAATCCTTAGCCACACATACTATTTTCCCATCTAAGAACACGTAGCAGATAAACTTTATAACCAACCACTGACATTAAATGTTTAGAACTTATAAGAGTGCTGTCCAGTTCTGGTTTTTAAAAAAACAGTTCTATGGCGCACAGCAGAAAGGTACACAATGGAAACTACAGCGCAGCCTCCAGCAACCCACAGCCTTTCCCACATGGATCAAGTTATGGGGCTGCTAGGTGGCAATAACAATGGAGGTCCTGGGGTTTAAGTACATAGTGTTGGAGAGGAGCTTTGGTGTCTGGAGGGACAAGGCCAAACACCTGACTCCTGGAACGTCAGATCTGCCATGGATGACCATGTTGTCTTTCCGGGGTGTATTTTGCTTGGCAAGTGCTACTTTGTCACTGGGAAAATACCTGAGGGACCCACTAGAAGACTTGGCTGCCACCAAGGCCACAGGATACCCTGGGGTACAGCTACTAAGCCTGTACAACCTTCTGGGGAGCTAGGTAGTTTCTGCCCTTATTCTAGCCTTTGAGCCCTTTAGGCTTTTGGGGGACGCTTGGGGATGTGGCCTCAGGGCTGGCACAGAGTCACTGTACCTGATTCCCCTGTGCTCCTTGAATGTGTTTCAGTCCAGATTCAGGAAGAAACAAGGCCCACTGGCCACTGTCCGGGGACTTCAGCCATGAGTGGCCAGGAACTGAGGTGGCACGGTACCTGGTTGCTGTCACATGGAATGGGGTACTGGGCTAAGTGAACAGCCTAGCTTGGAGGCTGAATCCAGTTGCAGAGGACTGCTCCATAATGCTGTGGGACACATGTAGTGCTAGAGGTGCACCTGGAGTCCCAGTGCAGGAACACAATCTCAGTGGGCACTGCACATATCAGTACCTGTGGAGAGCCAGTGGCAATCAGTGGTAGGACTAACAGCCTTGTGGTCTGGCACCTGACACAAATGGCAGCCACCATCCTCAACTTCATCAATAGCATGGTCCTGGGCATCCTCACTTTTGAAAAAATGATTCTCTAGGACTTGGCTGGTGCTTGAAGACAATCAAGCTACTTCAGTAAGTTCTTGGGCCCTCACCCATGGTTCCACCTGCCAGCATTCTCAGAAACCTCTACCCACTCCAGAGACTGACTGGCTCATTTAAAGCCCAGTCTGCTCCTCAACCCCCACCACTTGAGGGATTAACTATGTTTAAAGACACTGTCAACTAAATACACAAATGCCCATTTGCAATATATTTTCTTAAAATTTAATTTAAAAGGTAAAGATTTTTTCCTCCTGAAAAAGTTACAGTAAATTTAAATAAGTCAGGTCACCCATGGTTTAATCTATCTCAATTGCCTTTGAGGTATATGAAGAGGTGGAAGAGAGGGACTTTAACACACTAACATATCTTATGTAGAAATGTAAAAGTGAAAGCAATCTTATTCTGTAGCAACATATCATGGTAAGCATTATAATTCTGAAATATCTGATATATAATCAACCTTTGGGAAATTCAGTTATAAGTTGCTTAGTACTAATTTATTGTGTTTGATAAAGTAACAAATGTTTACCTTTTTTTGAGACAGGGTCTTGCTATGTATTTTAAGCTAGCCCTGAAGTCATGGGGATCTGTTTGCCTCAGTCTCCCAAGTGCTAGGATTACAGGCATGTGCCACCTTGCCTGACTTACTTTTTTTTCATTCATCTAAATGTTGCTTTTTGGTGTTGGGAATGTAGCTCAATAATAACAGTGCTTGCCTAGCAGGCACAAGGCCCTGAGTTCAATCCCTAATACTACCAGGAACTCACACAAAGACAACAGAAAGACAACAGATGTCTGTAAGAAATTATTCATGTCTGGCTAGAGAGCTCAAAAAATGTTTGAGAGAGGCAATTACTCCCAAATTACTAACTCTGAAAAGGGTAATGGCCAAATCATTTTATTGTTTTACATAAACCTCTATAAAGCAGTCCTCAAGGTGGGTAAAACACTGTGTATCAATATTATCTCTCAGGCTTAAAAAATAAAATCTCCAACCTCCAATCCCATTTGAGAGCTTCCACAGAAAACCTGTCAAAGCCTTCAGATATGGTATGGCAAAAACAAGAAAGAAAAAAGAAACCAACCCTTGAAAACTATTGCTCTCAATCAGGTCTTTCAAATGAGCATCTGAACAGCCCAGGGATTTTTTTTTTCCCCATGCATGTTTTTATATCATACTTAAGTAGTAGCCACAAGTTTGAGCTTTTTAACAGGCACTCAGGTGACCCCAAAGCTGTGGACCAAAGTTTTGAGAACAAGGTTCTAAACCACATAAACATCTCCAAAAAGACATTTTCATGGTAAAGCCACTCTGGAAAAATTTGACAGTTTCTTAAAAATGTAAATATTTTTAATATATTCTAACTGCCATATGATCAAGTCATTTCATTATTGGGAATTTATCCAAAACAAAGAATGCAAATGTCCACACACAAATGCTCACAACTTTGGTATGTGTAATAGCTAAAAATCACTCAACACATAAATGATATTGGATACCATGGAAAGGGACGAACTATTGATAAAATTCTAGAAAATGCAAACCACTAATATACAGTAATAAAAAGATCAATGTTTGCCTGAAGACTAAGGAGGCAGAGAAGGTAGAGGATAGGATATGTTCAGTCTCTTGACTGTGGTGATAGTTTCACAAGTGTATACACGTGACATTTAAAATATACATAATGTATGTGTCAAGTATGTATCAATAAATTTATTTTTGAAAGACACCTTTTAAATATCAAATTCTAGCTAAAATAATGTCACTATACATGCGAAATGCAAGTTGTAATTCTTAGAAAACTTCATGTAACACTCAACCATTTCTGTTTATAAGAACCTCTTTTAAGGATTAAAGGAGGTAAGTGATTCAGAGGGTTTTAGTTTCAGGTAACTACTAAAAACATATTATAGAATAAAATATCCAGGTCACGGAATGTCATTACCAATAAAGAAAAAATTATCTATATTCAATTTGGAATTTTAATAGCTGTAATTATGAATTTTGTACTGTAAAAGACAAATTGTGGTAGATACTCAGTTGTTTGTCCTCCACACCCATTTTTTAAACATCATTCTCTCCTATAGGTGGTATGTTACCATCAGCCAAGCTTGTAAATCACCTCACTCTACCCAAAGTCACAGAAAACTGAATGACACTAGATACAACTGACCCGAACTACACCAATAATATTCCATTAGCTTCCAGAAATTCAGAAATAAAAGACTGACTTGTAGACACCAGAAGTTGATACACAAGAAAATCCCAAAGTTTTGTTAAATGCTTTTTCAGGGAATCAAATAATGAAACTAAGGACATTTTTAAAAGGTAATACCTTATTACTAAATAAGGAAAGCTAGGACAGTTTGTATTATAATCCTCTAAGGAAAAAATAATACAGTAAAGCTCCACAGCAGGCTCCCCCCAAAAAAGCATTTACCAATATTCAACACTCATCCATGATAACACAAAACTTTTTGTCTATGTTTCTTACATATTACATATATAACAATTTATATAACATATAATGCATTTGGCCATATTTATGTATGTTATTTGTCTTCCACACTCATAAATCAATACAAAGTAGTCGACATCTTATTTAATGGAGGCATTAAAGCAAAAAACAAAACAAAACAAAACTCTGCTACTTCTACTTTTTAAACACAGAATTGGGAGTATAAGCCAACAGAATTTTTTAAAAAGAGGGAAGGCAATTAGAGGCCTACTATTTGGGAAAGCAGAGGTAAACTATATCTATTAGCAAATGATATAGTAATCTAACTCAACAATGCAAAAGAATCAATGCAAAAACTACACAATTAGATAAATTAATAAGTGGCAGTATATATAATTAGCTCATAGATTAACAGTTTGCTTAAATACAAGCAGTAACATGTTATAAGGAATAATGACAAAGGAAATGCAGTAATACTTCAGTTCATGAATGTCTCTATTTGCAAACAATTTGGTTCATGAGCAGAAGTGTTGAGTAAATTTTGCTTCTGTTCCTGAACATAACCATGGATAGCCATCTTTTCTAGAATCATGGAACAAATTAAATTCATGAACCAAGATACTACTATTCTGTATTTACAATAGCAACCAAGCAGGTTAAACTCCTAGAAGCAAGCTTTAAAAATACAAAATCAATGTAAGAAAAACACTCCTGAAAGATTAAAAGACTTTAACAAGTGAAGAGACAAACCATGTTCTTAGAAGTCAACACAACTGGGGATTTAGCCCAGTGGCACAGCACCTGCCTGGCAAACGCAAGGTCCTGAGTTTGATTCCCAGTATTTAAAAAAAAAAACATAATAAAAATGTCAGTTTTATTTATAAAATTTCTCTAATTTACATACATATGATGAAAACCAATAAAAATAACATTATCTTCCAGAGAGTTAGACAAGGTAATTACAAAGTTCATATAAAAAGTATGCAACAATAGGAAACCGCTGAAAAGGCAGAGCAATGAGAGAAAGGGAGTGACTACTGGAAGAAATTCAAATGTAGGAAAGGTAGCATCTAAAATCAAGAGGAGAGATAATTTATTTTTTAAAAGCTTTTTGGACAACTGAATAACTATATGGATGGAGAGGGGTTTACTAGAACAACCCACACAAGTTTGCGGGGGTTGGGAAAACTTTAGGTAATTAACCTAAGAGGGGGAGCTCCTTAACTTTAATTCTAAGAACCAAAAGTACTTTTTAGTAAGGACTAAATAAAGTAAATTCATTTGCTAAACCACCAATTATGGTAACAAATTACAGTCAATGTCCAGCCCACAAGGATTTCTTTAATAACCATATCTATGCTTCAAATTCGCATGTTTTTCCTTTCAAGTTCCCTTAGGCCAATGATCCAAATACAAGCTGCCATTCTCCTACACCACCCACATCCCAGGCTACAGTGACTAGAACTAATCCTGTAATTGACAAGATGACACAATCTAAGCCAAAGAGATTCTTTAAACAAAATTTTCAATGTAAAATGAACAGGTTTTAAAAAAAAAAAGTCCACCTGCCTGTGTCGCTCACACATGTATTTACTAATATATAAATACATAGAAACAGGATATAGATACATCACACCAACAGAATGGAGGACAAAAGCCATATGATCTCGCATCTGATAAAATCCAATATTCCTTCATAATAAAACCACATAACAAATGGGGTATAGAAGAAAAATAGCTGAACATAATAAAGGTCATGTGTGAACTAACATGCCAAGAGCTAACATTACACTGAATGAAGAAAAGCTGGAAGTGTTATATCTAAGATCTGGAATAAGAATGCCCACTTTGATCAAACAGTGCTGGAAGTTGTAGCCTGAGCCATTAGGCAAATTGGAAAGGACAAAGTCAAGCTATCATAGTTTGCAGATAACATGATCACATATACAAAAAACCACACAGATCCTACAGGAAAACAATCAAAACTATTAAATTCAGCAAAATTGTAGATACAAAGATCAGCAGCACTGCTCTTTACCAACAGCAAATTATCTGAAGAAAGTAAAACCATTTATAATAGATATCCCCCCAACAATAAATAAAATACCTAGGAATTTAACCAAGCAGGTAAAAGATTTCTACAGTGAGAATTGTAAGACATTTACAGAGCAACTCAAGAGAACACAAAAAGTAGAAAGATATCCTACGATCAAAAGAATAAATATTGTGAAAATTGTTCATACTACTCAAAGCAGATTCAATACCATCTTTATCATAATATCAATGACATTCTTTATAGGACTAGAAAAAATTTCCTAAAATTTGTATAGAAACACACACACATACACACACACACACACATATATACCCGTCAAAGAATTTAGAAGAATAAAGAACAAAGCAGGAGGTATTGTACTACCAGGCTTCAAATTATATTACAAAGCTGTAGTAATCCAAACAGGATAGTACTGACCAAAACACATACAGAGAACAAGGCAGCAAAATAGAAAAGTAAAGGTAAACCAATAAGTCTACAAAGGAACTGGTTTTCAACAAAGGTGCTAAATATATGTATAGTACTGGAAAAGGATAGCTTTTCAAATGAATGGTGCTGGGTAAATTGGATATCCATAAGCAAAAGAATGAAGCTTGACCCCCCCCACACACACCATTACAAAAATCAAGTCAAAATGAATCAAAGCCTTAACTGTAAGTCCCGAAACCAGAAAACTGCTGAAAGAAAATGTTGAAAAAAATGCTCCACAACACTGGAATGAGTACGGATTTTTTGGACAACACTCAAAAGCACAAGAAACCAAGGCAAGAAAACTTCTCCACAACAAAGAAAACAATAAAGCACAAAGAGACAAGCTACAGAATGGAAGAAATACCCACAAACTATGTATCTGACAAAGGAATACCAGAAAATTCAATAACAAAAACCAACCGACCAACAAACAAAACCCAACACATTTAAAAATGAGTAACAGAACTAAACAGACATTTTTCAAAATAAGACAAATGGTCAAGAGGACCCAAAAGTGGTGGCACGTGTACGTGACCCCAGAACTCTTGGAGGCTGAGGCCAAGGCAAGAGGACTGCAAATTTAAGCCCCAATCCGGGCAACTAAGCAATTTGGTGAGGCTATGACTTACAATTTTAAAAAACAAAAAGGGCTGGGGATATAGCTCAAAGCAAAGGCTCTAAGTTCCAACTCCAGTACTGTGTGGGGCTGTGTGTGTGTATGTGTGTGTGTTCCAACAGGTATACAAAAACATGTTCAGTATCACTTATAATCAGGGAAATACAAATCAAAGCCTCAGTAAGATATCGTGCTTCTGTTAGAATGGCTACTGTCAAAAAGACAACTAGTACTGGCAAGTTATGTGGAAAAGGCAAACTCTCTCTCTCTTCCTGTCCCTTTCTTTGTTGTATTGAGGACTGAATCCAAGGCCTTTGCATTGAAGTATATCTTCAGTCCTTTTAAAATTTTTTTGACACAGGTTCTAAGTTGCAGAGTTGCCCATGATATGCCTGAATTTGTGATCCTCCTACCTAAGCCTCCCAGAGTGCTGGAATTACAGGCATGTGCCAAATGTAAAGGGAACAAACTCATACAGTGCTGATGGGAATGTAAATTAGTATAGTCACTATTGGAAACAGTATGGAGATCACTTAAAAAATTAAAAACAGAACTATATGACCCAGAAATCACACCATTGGATATATATCCAGAAATGAAATCAATGTGTCAAAGAGATATACATTCTCATGTTTCTTGTATCATAATTCACAATGAACAAGCAATGGAAATAACCTGAGTCTCTATCAACTGATGAATGGATAAAGAAAATGTGGTACAAATACAAATGTAACATTATTCAGCCATAAAAAAGAACCAATTCTATTACTGTATTTATAACAACATGGATGGCACTCAAGATCATTAGTGACACAAGTCAAGCACAGCAAGGTAAGTACTATATGATCTCACTCATATATGGAATCTTTAAAAAATTTGGTGTCAGAAGTTGGGAATAAAATGGTAGTCACTAGAGGATAGGGAGAGCAACAGAGGAGGAGATCGGGAAGACCTGACCAATAGTTACTACATTACAATTGGGAGTAAGAATCCTCGTGTTTTATTACACAGTAGGGTGACTAAAAGTATTAATTAATATGCCGTATATTTCAAAAAGCTAAAAGAAAAAAGTGTATAATGTTTTTACCCTTAAAAAAACAATAAATGTCTAAGAAAACAGACTTATTTATTGGTGCTGGAAATTGAACCCACAATCTAAGCATGCTTATAACTCAGTTACTACTGAGTTACAGCTGGGGTCCCTAACCTGCTTTAAGTATTACAATATATCCATGTGTCATAGTTACTACCCCATGGCTGGGGCAAAATTCCTTTATTGTGTCTCATAGTTTCAATCCATAGTAGACTGGCTTAATGCAGAAACGCAGAGGAAAATGCGCTCAACATAAAGAGCCAAATGAAGGAAGAACCTAGGGAAAATTATATATACCCTCTCAGATCATATTAGTGATTTGCCTCTTCTAACTGCAACAGCAAACAGAAACACCAAAATGACACCCAAGATTTGGAGGCAGATTGATTTACACTGATTGCCACTGATAGGGATCATTCCCAGAATATCAGGTGCTGATCTCTGGTATGGTAAGGCTTATATGAGACAGGCATGCAGGAAGTACAGAGGCAGAATGGCTTGTCAACTGGGTTCTGATTTATACAATATGCATCACCGTGACCAGTTATGCATCACAGTGACCAGCCATTTCTAAGAGATAGAAAAAACCAGACCTGGAACAGGAACTATTACCTGGATAACTAACAAACTGAAGTATATTGGCTAGAGAGGTGGCGGGGTGGAAGGAGGTTCTGTTACGTTTCTCCCCTCTTTTAGTTTCTGGCAAATCTTTGCTGGGCATATTACATGTGATCTTCTGAAACAAGTCCCAACTAGAAGCAGTAACACTAGGGTTGTTAGTGATCTTAGGATGGTCCCTAGCCATAATGCCCAAGACTGAAAGTTTTTCCACCACGAGTCTGTGGTTTGTTTCCTTCTTTATAAGGTTTCCCCCTAAAGTGACTTTGACAAGGATCTGAAGGAGTTAATCTGATCCAGGAGAGTGTCCAATGTGCCTTGGACATTCATCAAATATTGGTCAAGTGTCTGAGTGTTTTATTCTCTTGGGGCAACTTATAGAGTTTAAGGCAAAAAATCCCAGCCAGCAGGGGGGGAGCAGGGAAGCAATGACTGGGATAGCCTGAAAAGACAAAAAAATCAAGGGGAATAGTTATGGAGCAATCCTGTGAACAAATGTATTCAGGTTTCAGCTGTGTGTGGACTGGTCAGCATCCACAGTGACCAGAGCAGGGCTTTGAGTACACTGTCTCTTTAAAGTGAGTCTTGGAGGAGCTGTCCAGCTAAAATTTCCAGTGGATCTAAGCCTGGGCTTCTAAAACTTGTAGAGGTAGTTAATATGTACCTGGGTTATATGTGTGTGGAGGAATGTCTACAGATAAAGAACTGACTACAAGTTTTTTTTTTTTTTAACTTTTCTAGTGCTTTGTAGCCTAGTAGTGCTGAATGTAGTTTTTATTTAATCTGGTTTTTGAGTTACCTCTGCTATAAATGTAGGCCTGTTATCATTGCCAATGATCAAGGGAACACCATATCTAAGGATGATTTTTTTACAGCATGACCCTACAAACTTTTATTGTCTTCTCAGTACAGGTAGAGTGTGGGAGTTTGGGGCCGGTGACACAGGCAGTGAAGCCTGAGCCGACTGCAGGGATGTAAGTGCCAGCGCAGCAGCTTGAGCTTGTAGAACACATAGTGGGGTCAGGTCTGGTGGCTGGAGTTGATATTTCTGTCAACCGGATATCCAGAGGAGGTTTAGGCCTCTGGACCAGATTATTTTGAAGTTGTTGGTGGCAAGTTTCCAAACAGCAGCAGGAAGCAGTTTGCTGTGTAGATCATCCCTGCAGGAGAGTTTTGGCCATAAGTTTTGTCCAAGGCGACCAGAGCATATGGAGTCTTTCAGACTGTATTTCTTAGAGAGCTACTTCCACCAATCTCTGACACAGCACCTGTCGGAGAGTCCACTTTTTAAAACAGTTCACACCATATAGCATGTGGGTGTGGCACCCTGACAATTAGGTCTAGTCTAAGGTGAATTTGTCAGCTTTCTTGATCAGAAGGATTGTTAAAGAGAATGGAGGGAAAAGGAGGAGGCAGCCTTTAGCAACCAAATCGAAGTATTTCCACAGGTAGGCCACTGGGTGCTCCTAGAGGCTGAGTCTGATGTAGTTTTTACTGTTTTTGTGAACTCAAGGTTCTAGCTTTTATAGAAGCCAGCAACTCTAAGGGTGGAGTTTCTGTCTTATAATCAGCTTCTGTCAGATACTGCAGCAGAACTTTTGTGTCTTTCCAGCTGGCAACTTGAATGCCTTTTTCAAAGAGAGGAAATAAGCTTTTGAACTTCTGGGCAGTTGAATCCAGATCAGTTGGCTTTTGAGTCCAGGACTGGGGTCTTCATTTAAAGGCAAAGAGGGTCTGGTGACAAGAGCCAAACAATGGCAGAAGGCATTTCTTTTAGGTTCAAGCAGGTATACCAGCAGGCTGTGGGTGGCAGAAGACTGAGGCAACATATACCAAGGGCAATCACAATAGCCCTGGAAGCCTGGAGATCCTTAACTGGCTTTACAGGCAGGAGAGGTATATTTCAGCAATTTGACAGTCTATACTGTTTACTCAGGGGACCATGACGGAGCTGGAAGGAACAGAGAAACCTCAGAGAAAAGGTGTTGGTGACATAGTCAAATCTGTTATTAAAGCCTCTCCAAAAAATAGTGGGAGAGTTTTTAACCCTTTGTGGCAGTTGAGTCCAAGTGAGCTGGCCTTTTATCTCAGGATCTGCCCAGTTGAGGAGCTTATGGGAGCAACTCACAGAGGAAGGCATCTTTTAAATCTAGAAAAGTCCAAAAAGGCTATATGTGTTGGGAACCACAGAGTATAAGGTGATGGCTGTGTCACTGACAACATGGAGAGCTTGTCCAAGGTGATTAATAGTCTATGAGGCTGTGACTGGATACCTGTTTGTGTTTCCTGTGACAACTGACAGCAATGTGGTGGTATGGTTGATGGCCAGGCCCAGAGGCAAGTCTTTAGTTTACACCTCTGGAAGGAAAGTTTTCAGAACTTCAGGACTGCTATTATCTGTCTCATGATAATGCAGGAATCATTTTCCTCTCAGGAATATTAAAAGTTGAACGTCCAAGGTTAAACGAGAGGGTGGCTGTCTTGGTGCAAAGGTGATGTCCTTCCAGCCTGTAACTTTGTGCCTGGCAGAAGGGGCGAGAGGTAAGAGTCCCAGCTGCCCTAGTGATGGTAACTTTTTGACACAGGAAATTTTTAAAGGCAAGAGTTTTGTTCTACCATCTATCAGGAAAGTCACAAGTTTGCACCTGACTTTTGCAATGACTGTGGGCTTTTGGAGAGACCCAATTGGACAGAGCTCAGTCTGTCCTACTAACTATTTGGGTCCCACAGGGTGCAATTTATTTGTCAGGGCTAACAGACCAATTTTTCCTTAGTCAAAATGCGGACATTTCTGTGTTGAACAGACTCAAAAGCAATTGTTGACAGTCATCTTGGGTGAGCGTTAGATACCATCTCAACAGGATAGTTGTAGCTGTGAAGCAGAAGGTTAAGGGTTTGGGGACCCTCTATGGCCGAAGGCAGGCAATGGTTAGCTAGAACCAGTTCAATTGGCTGAAAGCAGACAAGTCAGGAGCCGCACATGAAACTACTGGCAGCAACTTTGGTGCCTGACAAGGGTACCAAGGTGGGATTCTCAAGGAGAACGGGCCTCTTTCCCCCCCCCGCCCCACCGAGGCAGAGGGAACAGTTTGGTTTCACTTTTAACTCTGTAAAAGTTCTGTTTCTTGCACACTGTAGATTTTGACTAATTCGCAGTTCTCACTCCCTACATGTGTTGTGTACCCTTGAACAATGGTGCAACAGACAAAGGGTGGGTGCTCCTCAGACAGAAACCATTTAGATGCTCACCTGGCCACACCCCTTGAGGAGACTTAGGAGTGACTTCACTAAGGAGGGAGGCTTCCTTTATGCCATATGTCAACTGCCATGGAACCACAGCTAAGGATCCAACCAGCCACTTCAACCAGTGCTTCCCAATCTTAGTGTACAGACTAAACAACTTATGCTGTCCATTCCACTCACTCACACATTCATTCAACAGACACTCAGAGGTTAAAACATTCCAACTCTACTTCTCTAGAGTGAACTTAACTAACAAGAGTTGATCAAGTGTTTTTTCTGCAGCCACTTGAGCAGGAAGTTAGAAATTCTCCTCCAGATCTCTGAGGGAACCTTCCTGTCAGGATCTAGAGAGGTCCTTGCACTGTCTGCAGTGATCAAAGAAGTCAGAACAGTCTTCCCAGAGAACACAACAGATATAACAGCAAGTAGAAATACCAAAACGACACCCAAGCGTTCTCTTTTGTTAAAAATAATTTTGGTTGTGAGCACTAAATTGATTTTGTTTTACTGTTAGTGTAGATAAGTGCACACTATCATTCCTAAGCACAAGAAAGCTATTAATGTTCCTTTGTTCAGATACACAGTGTGAGGCTGGCCTTGAGCTATATGATGTGAGCTGGCTATACCGATGATGTACAATATAGTAAATAGGGTATTTTAACATAAAAATACCTTTAGGACACTAGAAAATGTCTGTAAGCTAATGCTACCATGTTAAGCACTTTTTCTAACTGTAGAGGCTAAAACTAACTTCTGTAAGTATTAAAGTATTTATATCAGTTTTTCCTTTCCTGGTATATACATTTTTGGCAGACTCTGTATATAATTTAGTATTGCTGTTTACTGCATAAGAAATAACATGTAACACACATTGCTGAACCAATTATAGCAGTGTTTTTCAAGTTGTAGGTTAAATTACTCGTAAAACATAAAATCAATTTGTTATCACAACCAAAATTATTTTTAACAAAATTGAACCCAAAGGGCCAAGGGTTTAGCTCAGTGGCACAAATGCCTACCTGGCAAGCTTGAGGTCATGAGTTCAATCCCCGGTATAAAAAAAAAAAAAAATCCCAAAAAGGATATACATAAATAGATATTCAACACTCACAAATTCCTTGTGTTTGCAAATTCACCAGCTTACTACATTTTGTGACATCAAAATTAATGTAGCACTTTTGAAGCCATTTGCAGACAGTGCAAAACTTTAATTCTCCAATACATATGTTCCCACCTAAGATCAAAAAGGGTGACACTCTAACTTCTTGTTTTAGATCTCATATTGTAAATAACTGTCCTCATATTCTACTTAGTGTCAGATTTTTCATGTTTTTTTTTACTTTTTGTGGCTGGTTTTACTGTTGAGTGTAGAAAAGTGCACACTATCATTCCTAAGCACAAGAAAGCTATTAATGCTCTTTTGTCCAGATATACAGTGAGGTTGGCTGTGAGCTCCTCAATGAACTAACAACGTACAATATATTAAATACGGTATTTTAAAACAAAAATACCTATAGGACAAAATTATGTGTCTATCAGTTGATAAAACTGTTGTGACCAGAGGCTTGTACATTTCCGAGGTGCAATGGTTCAGGAGTCAATAATTCTTTACACATGGTGGTTTTATAGAACACAACTACCTCAAATAATTAAAAAACTGTATTCTTTGTGTACATATGTATCTGTCAAAGTAGACAATATTTTGGTTATACATACATACATACATACATACATACATGATGGATCAGCTTAACAAGTCTTAAAGTTAACTGATTAGGAAAGAAACCTTGAAAGGAGTGTTAAAATGGTAAGCCAAAAGGCACAGATTACAAGTACAGTCCAATTTCATTTTTTCTACCTAAACAAATCATCCTACTGTATCAGATGAACTTGTGATCTGGCTGGTAATCCAGGCTGAAGCTTGCACATGGATTTTATAAAATCATCCCCAAAATTCTGATGTGTGGTCAAGACAAGAAACATTATTCAGCCTCTTAAAATGATGGTTTTAAAAGCTGGATCTCTAAACAAGCTGTATCAGGATCACCTGAAAAATGTAAATCCTCAGACCCTAAATAAGACCTACTCAATCAGATACCAAGGGGATGAGAAGCAGAGATCTGTGTTTTAATAAATCCTACAAAAGATGCTGATGCATGCTGAAGTTTGAGAATTACTGACCTATATCTTTTTATATGTCTTTAGGATCTATCTTGAAAGCTTCAAAAGAAATACATGCTACACTGTCTCAAAGCTGAGGGTTAACTCCTACTGACCAAGTATCTATAATGTATAGACAATCTTCTTCCAAATACTTTCTTCATAGAAAGTGGTTACTGTGGTTTAAACCAAAATAAATAAAATCTATGCATTATTTGTATATTAAGTAAGCAGCACTATTTCTTTATAGCACCCTTCATAACAGTTTTCTTTTCCTTCTCTTTTAGTAGCCACTATTTTATAATATACTTTTAACTGTCCTGAAGGATGAATCTACACTAGGCCATACAAACTGTTTCAAACTTGTAATAATGTTACTGGATATTACATACTTCCTCACATGAAAGTAATGGAACATCTAAAAACAAAACAAAGGGAAAATAAAAAATCCTCATTGCATTCTGGCATAGAAATCAGTTCAAAACCAAATTTGCAAATATTAATTCAACAGTATATTATATAATGTCTATTACATCAATTCATATATATTCTTGTTCAATCATGTCACTCATGACATAAATTTCCACAGTATCATTTTTCCTTCAATTTTAACACAATATATGTCATATGGAGTTATCTGGGTACACTCTTTCTTGCCCTTCACCTCCTCTTGGTCATTCTCTATGGTCAATAAGTCCTCATGGTCATTCACTCTACATTTGATGAGTCTACAAGCTGCTTTAAGATAGATACATCTTAGTTTTATTTGTCCAAAGTACATACCAAGTTTTGCTCATTCAGTTAATAAATGTTTATTGAGCAGCTCCTGGGGACCACTTCCTGTACCACATGGTGGGGACAAAAAGGTAATACAGAAACACAGTGTCTGTGTTCATGAGGATATATACTTATTGAATAAATATCACAAACAACTGTACTAAAAGCTTAGAACACAGTCTGTATAAAACATCTGGCTTGACAACATGATCCCTGAAATAATACAGCTTTCTTCAAAAAAGATATCTTATTGCTCTTCTGATGCAAGCTACTAAAGTCATAAATGTTAGAGAAAATACACCGTCAATTCAATCAACAGTTCATCTGATTTAACAGTGCATGCGCACACACATACACAGAGGAATATAAACAAAAATCCTGTATACAATTCAAGGTGTACAATTCCTACATGGGAATGAGTTAAAAGTTTGCTATTTAATCTCCAAACAACCTAACAGAAAGCCATACCAATTCTCAATTTCTTGAAGATTTCAAAAGAAATTTAAAATCAGTATTACCTAATTTTTATGACCCTAGACTGAGATATTAACTTTAAGGTGAAATATTAATGACTTGTTAAAACAGTTCCTTGATCAAGTAAAAACACTTACCTAGAAATTCTCTAGAACATACACATACATTCTGCTAACAGTACCTGCCACTGTAGAGTACAGACCTGAGAAAGAAAGGACACTTACTTTTTATGTATAACCTTTTATGCATTGGGGCAGCAGTGAACAGGCTGAAAGGAATAAGCCATCAGGGAGACCAATAGAGATGGTAGAATCTATCATTTTTTGATTATTTGCCTTGTCTGCTTTATGTAAGTGGAGCACAACCTTAAAATTGCCTGTTTTTAAATACTGATCCAAGCTGCTAAAGTCATAAATGTTTTTATTTTTAAAATCATGCATCTCTATTATTTTTCATTTTGAAAAAGGCAATAGAAAATATTTTAAACATAAAAATAGCACAATTCTGTTTATAGCAGCATGTCCTTATAGTGATGCAAATAAAATCTGCCACCTGCCTAGATATTTGGAAGAAGAATGCCACAGGAATGGCATTTAAGCCATGGAAATTCCAGAGGAGTTCTAAATCTCAGGTCACAAATCCCCAGAGCATCTGTAGAAAGAATTGAGGGATCTGTGACCTCAGATATGAAAATGATCATGAATTTTCCTGATTTCCAACCAATTTAACATTTCTTCCAATTACTAATACAGACAAGACATCACAGTAGTGCTAGCAATACCCGTGGCTAACAATACCAACAGAAATCATATTGTTGAAAGAAAGGAAATCATAGATATTTTCTGAGAACTGAAGATATAAATTTGAGAGCTATGAGACAGTGACTCTTACTTCACAGCAATACAGCCAAGGGGAAAAAAAAAACCTAAAAAGTCCATACACATAAGGAAATGGTGCTAGGGAAAAATCTGGGAGTAACTTGTCATTTTCCTTCTATTGTATTAGCTCCACAAGGTACAGTCCTGAATGATGACAGGCAATTTTAAAGTTCCACTTCAACTTTATTTAAAACTAAATGAAGGTGAGTGCTGTATGCTGATACACCCAAACTCAATCCAAGTGGTTTGGGTCATAATTGATGTCTGTATTATAAACTTTCCATCACTTAAAATAGCCACAAAAGTACATGAGTCACTATCCTGCTTATCTAAGGTATTGAATAAAACAAAATTTATGATAATTTCATTAAGGAATTTAGTTGCAAAATAAGCATATTCTCTTTCTCACAATCTCATATATACCTAACATTCACACACTCTTACAAATAAACTCAAGTAAAAAACAAAGTATTAGAAAACTGACTAAAGATATTACCAAAATTCAGAACATTTCACAGCAATGAGTAGTAAAGATAAAGAAAATGAAAACCAGGGAAATGATCACATCCAAAATATAAAGATTGCTCAATTGAAGTTTAGGAAAAATTAGTATCAAATAGTGATGTGACTGATTCTGATTTAAAAAGAATACTAAACCACAGTGATCAAACTAAAGCGTTCAAACTCGTATCTTAATATATTCCTGATACTCACTATCACATTTTTAGTGCTTCTCATCTAATTAACAGTCAGGACAGTATTCCCAGTAGATAGACATATGAATTCACAGATGCAAATAATTTTTAGAGCCAAAAGTAATTTAAAGGTTACTCAATTCAATTCTATTTCAGAAATTATATACAGAAATGATAGATATACATGTAGAGACTCACGCATGTGTAGAGCTTATAAACAGGTTACACGAACCAACTATATAACACAGGTTGAAATAAACAACTACTTTGAAAAAAAAGAGACACTACAATACCCAGTGCTGATTCCATAATGTCATGATGTGAAGTCCAGCAAAACTATCACTTTTTGTTCAAAGTGATCTTAGCTTGCTTTGCCTTGTCTAAGTTCAACACACATGAAGGTATGGACAGCTGTTTTGAGGAGAATGTGAGACATTATGACAGCCA
>PVJX010013274.1:0-47844 GCA_004027295.1 Dolichotis patagonum
CCCTTCTCCTCCATGTGGGGGGGCCTCTTCCCTTATATTGCCCCCCTTCTGGGACCCCTAGCTGCCTTATTGTTATTTCTAACTGTTGGCCCTTGCATCTTCCAGAGGATCATGAGGCTTCTTAAGGATAGAATTGATGCATTCATGGCAAAGCCCATTCAGGTACATTATCATCAACTGGAGATGGCAGATCAACAAAGTTATCGGGAAACGTTTCCCACAAATGGCCCATATCGATGATGTGGCCCAGATGCCTTGAGGTACTAGACGGGCAGCCAGAGATGGGCAACTTGGACATTTGTGCTACACCACCAGCCACCTAAGACAGGCACAGGACCAACTGCTGTCCTGCAGGCCCATGATGGGTAAGGCTCGGTTGGGTTCACATATGGAGTCCATGTTCCAAGACAGGCGCCATCTTCACAAGGCCTGCCATACTCCTGATTTTATAAAATGATAAGGGAGGAGATGTAGGGAGTGGCATGATAGCCTCACTGCTGCCACCCCATCCTGCCCTCCTGTGGGCATTTGGTGTGTCTGCCTACATTACCCATGATCCTCTCTGCCTGGCCGGACATGACTGCGACCTATCCGGTCTCTCCACAACATCTCTGCCTGATGACAACTTCCTGCCCTCACCCTATATAAATCATGTTCACTTCCTCAATAAACGAGACTTGATTGGAACTGCTCAACTTGTCTCCATCTCTCTTTCCTCTTGCCCTGCCCCCCATCCCCAGTTCCCCCTCCAGGTGAGACCCACGGACTGATCCGAGGGCCGGATCAATGGCTGTCCTCCAATGTTCATTGCAGCACTATTAAAAATACCCAAGAAGTAGACAAAGTAATTGTCCATCAACTGATAAATAAATAAAGAAAATGTGATAAATGTACACAGTAAAATATTATTCAACCAACAGAAGGAATGAAATCTATCATTTGCAGCAATATGCATGGAACTTGAGGTCATTACTCTAAGTAGAAGAAGCCAGGCACAGAAAGACAAGTATCCCATGGTCTCACTCACATGTGGAATTTAAAAATTCGATCTCTAGAGGTTGAGTAGAATGAGGGTTACCCAAAGTTGGGGAGAATGATGTATGGAGAAAGGTTGACCAGTGGATTCTAAGTTAGTTAGACAGGAGCAGGATTATAGCTTGCAAATATTCTCACTCTGTTGGTTGTCGTTTCATGTGTTGTTTCCATTCCTACAGAAGATTGCCTTCGGGTAGTAATAATTGACTATACCTCTCAAAACACTAGAAGAGAAGAATTTTGGAAGTTTTCACCATGCAGGTACGGTAAATGTTAGAGGGAAATGTTTAACCTGGCTTAAACATTCCACAATGATACTTGTATTGAAAGGTTACATGTACCACATTAATATGTACAATTCTTAAGTTTTATGCATAAGCTAAATAATATAAACTTACAACTAAGTATATTAAAACCACATGTAATACTCAAGATGTCACTTTTAATTTATTGTATTCCATTTTATGGTTATCTAGAACCTTGAAGTTTTTACTTTTAACACTTACTGTTTCTATATGGAGGAATACATTGTGACCTGATGGTGAACTATTGCACATCTCTTGCCACAGTTGTGGCAAGTTGTGTGTAGTTGTGTCACCTTGGTAGCTTGAAAATGGCCAGAGAAGGTTGATTTATAGCTTGGCAATTGGACTTACTTCCTCCAGCAATGGTAATAACTCCTGTGCCCCTGTGTTTCCAGAAGCTGGGCAGCTGGTATTTTCTCCTATTACTGTGAAGGAATGGCGCCCAAAACACACTGTATGGGGCAGGCAGTCTGAGCATTACCCCACTAGGTTGCTCTTTCCTGCTGCCCAGTGAAGAAGGCAGAATGGGTAAGCAGAGCCCTGAGCCGGAATGCAGACCCTCTCTGTGGGTCCAGCAGAGCTCGGGCCTCAGCATACATTCACGAGATGTAACGGGAGAAACAGGAGGACACAGGCTCCTCTCCTCAATAAAGCTATAGCCAGGCCATGTAACACCATGTATTTGTCCTGAACTCTGGTGTATGTAAGCAGCATGAAAAATATACACCCAGTGACTTCGGAAGCTGTGTGAAGGGGCCTAGCCACCTGTACACACAGCATCCAGTGCATTTTTGGATCGCATCCTATGTAAATTCTTTGTTGGTTATATTTTCAAATTTGTTTTACCTAATATAATGAAAAGATGGTTAGCAAAGACATAGATGAGACATCAGGTTGGGATTAGTTAAAATTATCAAAGGAACTTGGAGTAAGGGAATAGGAACAATAGGAGAGGAATTCAGGATCTTACAAATGCAAGTCATGCAATCCTGCCTCTGGGGAAGAGGCAGGTCACACATTTTTTGTAGCAGCCATAAAGAAGCAAATATACTATTGCGTTCCTAGCAATGCTTAGGGCACACAAAAATAGGCTGTTTAGGAAAAGTATTATTTCCTGTTATTCGGATGATAGAACAGGTTTTGATGTAATGAGCAATGTACTCAGCTGCATCCTATAGTTAGTGGAACATTTACCTGCACTGTGCTGTTTCTAGGCTTGATCTAGGCTGGTATTCGTTCCCATGGTCTCCTTGCTAATGAACTGGCAAATGATTTGTTTAGGCTTTGTTACCGGTGTTACCTTGCTTGGGTTCTTCTTTCATCATCCTGGTTCTTCTTGGTCCTCTTTCATATTCCATCGTTATTTTGTGTCTCCCCTGGTACTTGTTGCAACAGTCACTTATATTATGACATTTACCATTAACTGCAGAAAATAGCAGTCTTTTGGCTAACAAAATGATTCAAGATAATTAAGATTCAAGATAATTTATATCGGTTATATTAATAAGAAAACGATATGGCCAATATGCTTTGCAAGAGTTTTTACTAACAACCTATTATCTAATTAAGTTTACATCAGTTCTGTTAATAAGAAAGCTTGATACAGCCCATATACTTGGCAAAATATTTTGTTTTAACAATTTATTACTTGAATATGGTCTTCCCCCTGGGGTTCTGGTCCTGTAGCTGCTATCTCCTAGTGTTGCCTCCATGGAGTTAGCATGCATGAGACTCTGGCTTTGAGCCCCAGCATATAAAGAAAAAGGCAGGTCTCATAAATCTACTAAAAGTGAAAGAAGCCTCGAATTACTGGGTCTCTCAGAGGAGGCAGGTTGAATCTCAAAGGATGTGTGTGGTGGGTCTTGGCTCAAATGACTGGATATGCAATGGTGAAAATAAAGTAATATGTAAAGAAGAAAAAAAAGTAACTTCTCTCACAGAGCAGTATCAGGATTTTAACTAGGCTCTTTGACTCAAAAATCCATGCTTTATACTTCTGGTTGTATGTATTACTTGATATGCACAGCTCGCACTGTCAATGTCCCCATCAGAGTGGCATATTTATTACAACTGGTGATCCTGTATTGTCTCGTCTTTATCTCTCATACTCCATAGTTCGTATCAGGAATCACTTTTGGTGCCATGCAGTCTGTGGGCTTACACAAATATACCATGTTGTACACACGTTACTTTTACTCATTTCTCACATTCGCACAGGCAAGATTCTTTTGCAGACTGAAGAAATTCCTTATCTTATCTTATCTATCTTATCTTTAGACAGTCCCTCCCACTGTTAACTTCCCCTGAAATCCAGGTTGCTAACTGAGAAATACTGGGGCTATTCGCAAGGATGAGGTCCAGGTCAGAGTAAAATAAATTGAGTAGTCTTGAAGGATGTTGTAATTTGGCAGAATTCACCTGCTTTACCACTGAGTACCTTTATCTAGTGACTTGTGCTATCGAGACTCCATGCCTCACTGTATAATCTCTAATAAACAATTATTTTTCAGTTTTCCATTTGCAAAACTTCTTGCAGGTTGCCATGTTATTTTGTCTGTGTAATAAAATGTGAGATCTAGGTTATCTGAAGACAAAGGCCAGGATATAGCAATTTAGCCCCCTGAGGAGGCCTAGAGCTCCTGTCTCTTGCAAGGCTGTGTCAAAGATCCTGTCCTGGGCCACTCCATAGAAGGCTACTTACGTCCACTTTCAGGTTAGTTAATATAAACGTCGCTCTCAGAGGACCCCCCCCCCCCATTTTAGTGACCTTTGCTCAGGCTTTGAAGTTTTTTACACAATGACTATCAAACAGGGTCCCTCTGAGACAAAGAATATGGCAGTAATCTGGGATATATGTGTGACAATCTGTAAGTGTTTATAGTTCATTTTTACTTAGGATATGAAACGAAGGTGTCAGATGTGCTAAAGTCATACAGAGAATCACTGGACAAAATGGAAGTCTTTGAAAAAGAAAAATAGCAAGTTATAAAAATATAAACGCCTTAGTGTTGCCCTGCCTTGCCCCTGTTGCCTGCTTAGGCTGCTATGATGCTTGATTCAGTGAATTCTGCCCTGGCTCGACCTTGATTGTATGTCTTATGTTTCCAGGACACTTTCCTTCCCTTGGTTTTTAAGAATCAAGTTCTGCCAAATTAAGTGTCATTTTCTATTGAGTATGGGATGCATATTACTCCTTTCAAAGAGATGCTGCGAGAGGAATGTAGTTCCCCAGTCTTTCAGGTGACAAGACTTTTGTTTGCCAGTATTATGTGAACAAATGCAATGTCTGAATTTAAACAAAACTATTCCAGTCTGTCCTTAATGACTGTGGATTTAGTTCTGAGTCTTAGTGGTTTTCTTTCAGGCTATTAGTTAATTATGATGAATAGCGATGGAGATTTTTTTTTTTAAAGAAGATATTTTTAAAAAGAGACTCATCTTTATTTACTGGTTAACCTTCAGTTCGATGCTATAAAACCCAAGTTTCATTCATGTTCCATAATTGGAACATGGTTTTTCACCTCACGTGTGTGTGTGTGTATGTGTGAATATATATATTTTTCTATAATGGGACAAAAATGATCCATTCTGGAAGTCTATTTTCTAATCAGAAGGATTTTGAGCAGTAAGACAAGCAATTAAAAAGTCAATCTACTGTATTTTCAAAGCACAAGAGTATAGGTCCCTTTAAATATGACATTTTTGAAATTAGTGGCAAAATTGATGCTTCCTTTTGTGTATCATGAGCCAGACTAACAGACATAAAGGGTCTCTGCCATCTTATGCCTCTTTTCTTCTCTCTAAAGTGCAGGCTTGAATGAGAACTGTAAAAATGACAGTCAAGGGCATAATTATAACCTTTTCATTGTTCTTGTGAGAGAAGGGCTTGTAAATAAACTAGAGAGAGCTTAGTGCTTCCAGCTATAACACATAGTCCCTCGTGTATTTTCGCCTTTTTGTGCAGACATTAGTTGTGGTAAATCCAATTTCATTCAATAACTGCCTAGATTAAGAAAGTTTTTTGAAGGGACTAATTTATATAAAGCAAGCTGATTTGAATAATTGATTCTACTTTGGCTACTGAAAATAAAGTTCCTGCTGGCAATTTGTAAAAGATTTTGGCTTGACTGACATTGCCTTAGGTGTTTCTTCTTATGTCAATGAGGTGAAAGTTTCCTTATTATATTTATGTCAGAGAAAAAAAAAAACACAAAAGAGAAATTTCCATACATTTAACTTCTTTGTCAACTAACTCCTAGGCACTTTGCCTAAAAGTCTGCACTGCTTTAAATTAGAGAAACATAATATTAAAGTTAAAGGAAGAATTAATCCTTTGGAAACTAAGGATTTAGTTTTTACTGTTATAAAACATTGTACAATGGCTACTGATATTTAGTTCCATAAAAATTGATAAAAATCACAAACTTCTGTATACCTTAGTCATTTTATAATTGTCAAAAATATATTTATAAAAAGTTCCACATTTAAATTTTATGAAAGAACCAACATTGAATAATAAGGTATAGTTTCCTAGTATTCAGGAAGAGCTGCTGAATTTTCTTGTCAGAGTCTTCAGAGAATCTAGTAAAGTTTTCAGCATCTCTTGGCAAAGGAAATACCTGACATGTCTGCTTATTAAATAGTTAAGCCCAAACAGCTTAGTAATTATAATTAAAACATAGAAACCATTTAGAAAAATAATACATGTAAAAAGAGAGAAAAGTATTTCACTCTGAAATAGCTGCAATTATTTACTAATGAGACATGTATACCTGTCGGCCACTGAACAAGTTCTCAACTTGGGAAAGAGATGACTAAACACCTATACTTGTTTCTCGTTCTATGTTGATTTTCATTTGACACTTGCTTCTCATCACAGTAACTGCTGAAAACAGTCCATAATGATGTGCTGTGGCTGGAAGGAATGTAAGGAGTTCTAAAGTTGTCTCTGAACTACCTGGGAACTAACTAGAAGTTTGTCTTAGTTACTTTCTTGTTGCTGGGAGAGAAAACACCTGACACCTGCATGCTAAAGGAGGAAAGGTTTATTTTAGCTTCCAGTTGGTAGAGCTTTTAGTCTATAGTTTGCTGATTCCAAGGCAGGGCAACATGGCTTGGGAGAAACAGTTCATAGCATGGCAGGAAGGAGGCAATGAGCCTGCCTTCCTTCTTTCCCCTTTATTTCATCCAGGCTACAAGCCTTTTGGTTGGTGTCACTCACGCTCTTCCCTCTTCAGTAAGTCCATTGTCCATACTCAGCACTGTGCTAAACCAGTCAGTGGACTGCACATCCATGATCCAGTAGCTCCCCAAGGCTCCACCTATGATTGCATGAGGTTTTGGGAGGAACACCTAGATATAAGCCATAACAGAGTTTTGGTGGTGTCTAATAGATAGCATTGTTTTTCCTTTAAAGCCAACTACCTTCTGACACCATTCAGAATCTGCTGCAGTTTTCCAGGAAGTCAGTACAGTTTGAGAAGGGCAGAACTTAGGACAATAATTTCCAACAAGTTTTATATATACATCTCTTAGTTTATTATCTAAAATTAGATTTCTTCTGTTTTCAGTTCTGGGTACTGATGTTAACTGTTAGTTATTAACTGTTAAAAGAAAAACTATTCAATGCATTCAATAGAAACACTTTTATAATAACTTCTATCCACCTCATGGAATATATTTATATTCTATGACTTTCAGAGAAAAAATTTGTTCTCTGAAAATGACCAGAGATGTGCATAAAGATATGTGTATAAGGATATCTAACACTGTATTGTTTAGAAGAGTGAAAAATACAAGGATCAATTCAGCGGAATTGGTTACCAAGCAATTGGAAATAGTCAATTACATACTAGGGAATTGCAGAATCACAGAATCTAAGTATATTAAAACTTTTCATATACTTGGTTGAGGCATTGAACAAAAAGTGGTAGCAAAGTCCACTATCAACGGAAGAGAAAGGACACAAAATGGCCCCATAATTTCCTGTCAGTTAAATTTGTGCATGGCAACAAGAAAAGACATTCTGCCGCCTCTTTAAAGATTAAAAACTGAGAAATATTAGGGTTATACTGAAAAATAAAAGATAAGTAGTGTTTACTAGGAATGTTACTTTATAAACACTTCTAACGGTCTGTGGAGGCTCCCCAGGAGATTTTGGCGGTGGGTTCTAGTTACTGTTTGAGAAGGAGAAGGTCAAGCCTGAGTGACTGAAGCTTTGGTTAGGCCTGGATATTTCTACCTGGTTTAACAGTCTTCAAAATAACCTTGTTATCTAAATGGAAAGTCTGCTTTTTCTGAATTTTCTTATCTTTATGAATAGAATTACCATCCACATATTTGGCCAAGGCAGGCTGGGGAATGGTCCAAAAATATCACCGCAAGCCGCTACCCACGCCTAGCAGCGAATTGATCACCACTTCCTGTCAATTCTGTTTCCTGAACATCTCTCAAATATACCTCAATGTCGTGTCATTTCTTGTTTCTGTGTAGTCTTCTACCTTCAGCTCTTTTCTCTATCACATGGACAGAAGAATGAGGTTTCTGAAGTGTGTATCAGATTGTGTCAAGTTCCAGCTCAGAATTTTAAATAGATTCCATTGCCTACAGAATGCACTAGACTTGTGTTTAGTTTTCCCTGGTCCTAGGAGCCATGCCACATAGCTTCTGGTGCATTGGCAAAACCCTGAATTTGCTTTTGCTGCTTCCTGACTTAGCCTTATCCCTGATGCTTCTTGGTTTTGATTTGTTTTCACAGGCATAACCTTTCTCTAAGCTTCTCACATCATGCTCAGTACTGCTTCTCTGGCATTGACTTTTTGGTCTTGTTCTATTAGTCCTTGCTGTCATCAGCTGCCATGGACAAATGTATGGAGAATTCTGCTAGAAGCGTGGCCTCAGTGCAGGCAGAAATAAAGGTAAGGCTGATTTGATACCTATTACTACTTTTTTTTTGGTACTGAGGGTTGAACTCACAACCTTGCACTTGCCGGGTAGGTACTTACTCCACTGAGCTAAACCCCTGGCCCTCTATTACTATTTCTTAAAGTCATTTTAATGACAGTAGTGCTGGCTCAGAGCCTGGGGGCAGGCTGAACTTGTCAGAAAGGGCATAGTTGCTTCAGAGTCAGGATTGGGGTTACGACATTAGAACTAAGAGAAAGCAGTCAGTGAAGTGCCATAGAGACAGCTCTTAATACCAGAATGCCTGCTTCACATTTCTTACCGTTCACGTATTTACTTATTGTCAAACAATAATTCAGTATTTTTGATGAGTACAGTGTGATATTGAGACACAGCTGTACATTGTAAGATGATCAACTCAGGATAATTATGCTTTTTAAAAATTATTTTGTTACTTTTTCTTTTTGCAGGTTAAGAAATAATTTTTTCCATTTGATGCCTTATTTACAGTTGGGGAATGGTTTAAGATTTGAAATAAAGCAGACAATCATAATTTCCTGCTTTAGATTTTAATTTATTAATAATAAATAATATCTGTAGTAAGCTGAGTTATACTAATTTTGAATATTTTTAAAGCTGCCAAAATGCAGTTGGTTAATGAAAGGAAACAAAAGCATTATTAATATAAAATATGTTATTAACATAATTTATTATAATACTTCTCTGTTTCTGGTTAAAGAAAAAATACCCCTAATAAATGCATTTTAAGCAAGTAAAATGGTGACAATACTGTTATTTACTTTAATAACATATGCCTAAAATATTTATAATTTACCTGTTGAGTCTGAAGTGCTTTGCTACCATTTAATTTATAAGAACTTACTTTTGAATGAAAATAAGATAAATTCATTTTCTTATGTGCGTAGAAAATAAAAATAAATATTGAACTAAAGCAGTGCTGTAAAATGTGCATAGAGACTTTACAGAATTCAAACTTGGCCAGGCATGGAGGTACATGCCTGTAATTGTGGCACTCAGGAGGTGGAGGCAAGAGGATTGCTGTGAGTTTGAGGCCTCCCTGGTCTACAAAGTGAGCTCAAGGCCAGTCTGAACTGCGTAGTGAAGTCCTATCTCAAAAAAAAAAAAAAAAAATTTCAAACTTGTATTCATGTCTTTGGTATTGTTTTAAAATATGATCTATAATACTTTGACATTGGGAAAGGCTTTTATTGTCTTTTAGCCTTGCAGAAGACCCATGAAGGGTGACTGAATTGGGAAGATAATTGGAGCCCTAAATAGGACCGATGGGTCCATTTTGTCAGGAAGGCTTGGAAGGGTTGAGGGAATCACTGACTGAAGAGATAAGGATTGGTCATGTAAACACACATCCCAGGCAGGGCACTCTAGTACGATGGTCACCCTTAGGTAAATTGATGTAAAAGTATGACCTCCACTTTCACACACTATCAAATAAATATTCATCAGATTCACCATTAATAACATGCTAAAGAGTAAAAGATTGGGAAGTACAAGACTCCATTTTAATGAAAAAAGGAAAATATTTACATTTTGGCAAATGATGATTACCCAACATGTTGCGAACTTTTTCCAGAGCAAAATAATTGCGTTTCAGTAGGAGAAGCTCTTGTTGACACCCTGTCTTCCGTAATAACAAACATACTGTGAAACCCATCCAACTGATGAGTGGCTGGCCTTTAGGGGAGTTTTCAGTAAGAGAAAGAGACTAGAATGGAGTGGAAGGGAGGCCATCTGTTTCAATGTTGAATTTGAATTTTTCTATTATTAATATAACAATTAGCAATTGATACTTTTTCCATATAAAAGCTGTCTTTGTTAATATTTAAAACAAGATAAGTGAATGGGTTGGTTGGATGACATGGATGAGGATTTGACTCAAAGCAACCAAAATTTAATGGTTATATGGTTCGTGTTCCTTGTTGAATTCTGGAATAGCCTGGGGGTAAAGGGCAGCATTAAATTAATTCCTTCTTTCACTCTTGTTTTCATGCAATTTCCTGCATTATACCTTTTGCTATAATATGTGCCATGTTCAATTAAGGCGTGCTAGTATGTTGAAGTATTTTTCAACAACTTTGCTGAAATCTCATGAATGAGGTCAGCTCACAGGGTCAAACTAATACATGCTAAATGCTTGTATGTAATTTTTTTAGCTTGAGACAGGCTCTAAGGCATTTATTTGACATACTCCTAAGAATAATTGGTTCTCCGACAACCTTGACAGAGTAGGCTTTTTGAGAACAAAATAGGCCCTTTTTCATTCTTTTCCTGTGGCTCATTTTAAGTAGCATCTTACAACAATCCCAATTTTAGAGTTATTTCTGTTCACCTAATGAAAGTAACTTGTTCCTTTTGATCTTTTCAGTTCTCGGGTCTTTAAATTGCTTAGAGCTGTTCTCTCAAACTGTCACTGTTAATCATGCACATTTGTTTTGCCTTATGCTATTAGTAGGATGGAATTTACTAGCATCTCTGTATGATCCTGTTATACTGATACACTTAACATCTGCCATAAAAGATTTATGAAGATTCAGTGAAAATTATATTTAAACATATTTGAGGTGCAAAGTTTTTTGAAACCATAAATTGTTTCCTCACATTTCAGTACTCTCCAACACTTTCTAGTTATAATTAAGAGATAACTTCATTTCATTATTATTTTGGAGCCTGAAGCTGTCACAATTTATCTTTTATTTTATGCAGCATTTTCCCCTTTAAATGAATTCATAAAACTCTCATTTTATCCAGGTGAATGCAGGCCTTTGGGTGCAATTTCTTTTGCAGATCAGATGCATGTTTCAAAGTATGGAAGAGTTTGTGATTTTGCAGGGTAATGTAAAACTGTAGGCTAGGAATATAATTTAACAGAGGGAACACACCACACACACACACACACACACACACACACACACACACAAAGAATTTGATGCTTATTTATTTTTTTATATTGCTCATACCAAAGGTCATGTTATTCAAACAGGTCAAATCACTTGAGTCACTGAAACTAATGTAATAAATCTGGCTACTTATCTTAAAGCATTAGCTTAATGGATTAATATGCCTCTTCTAAATAAATAGCTCTCTTGAGATTATTGCGGCTCAGAAGTTCAATAAATTTACCACCCCCAAAATGTTAGGCTTAAATAGAGTTCTACTCTTGTGGGAGTTCAGCTGCCCACTCAAAATCCAACTTTACAAGGGCTTCCGGCTGCATTTCCTTTCCTATGCTTCCTTTCTTTCCTTTCTGTGTTGGGAGACCTTGTGATTCAGAAAGCTCCTTTGTGTATGTGTAGCCACCCGACCGCTTTAAACTCCATAACTGGTGACCAGAGCATACTGGAACAGTCGAAAGTCAGGAGCACCATTTAATCTGTTTTAGAGTGTGTGGCCTCAGTCTTACACCACCTTATAAAGGTGGGTGCTGTGTGTGTTGGTTGGGTAAACTAGTTTCAAGAGACATCTCCAGAGCTGCTAGGCGGTAGGTGGGTAAAGGGAAAAGTTTGCAGCTAAGATGGAGTCAGCCGACCGGAGTTCAGTAAGTACTTAGTAAACACTAATGTTAGTATTACAAAAAAAACAAACAAAAAACCCAAAAGGAAAAAAAACCTTTCAACTTTCCACTTGCTAGAGTATGCACAGCTCTAATTGCTGTAGTCAGGCAGACACAGACATTAGAGGAGAGAAGCTCATATTAGAAAGAGGCATCTATCTGAAGTATGGTCTGCATATTCCTTTTTGATACATTTGATTATTTTAGTTTATTTATTAGCACATGTGTGCAGTACATAATGCTTCTGTTCCTTGTGTGGAGTTGGTGTCTGTACATAACACATCTCCATTCCTTCTTTGCATCCTTTTTTCTCTCTACCTCTTCCTTTCTTGTGTGTGTTTATAGAGAACATTGAAGCAAATACCCATAGATGGTGTTCAGAAAGTGTTTTTCAAACTGTACTTTAAAAGTCATTAATGAGACACAGCAATCTTTGCCCTTGACTATATTCTTGCTTGACTCTCAGGATGGCTTAAGAGAAAAGGACATGGATGACTTCAGGCAAGATAGGCTTCCTTCAGTACCACAGGCTCCACTGCTCCCAAGTGTTTTGGAATCACCGAGGTTTATATCCTTAAATATCTTTCCGGGCTTTGCTGCTGATTGAGCTGATGCACTCTCATAAATCAGGTCGTTGCACGAAGAATCATTCTAGCTTTTCCCTAAGACATGTGGGAAAAGAGTGATGCTGAGCTGTAGCAGGAGGCTCCCTTAAGACAGGTAGATGTGTCCAGACCAAACCGAAGAGTGACCGCTCCTCTAGATCTTGCTCGGTGTTCTTATGCTTGAAGATAAACTAGCAGTTACTGCTAAAATCTCATGCCGAGTGTCCACAGATTCTTAAAAGTTTTTATAAACTAACACAGTGAGCAGACATTGCAGCGTTTTTACTTTCTAGTATAAATGTAATATTTCTCAGTTGCTGGCTTTTGACGAGGAGAATCCCTTCTGTGGTTGCTGTATGCAGACCTAAGCTGGACCTTGCCAGGCGATTCTTCTAGAAAATGATCAGAGATGCACACACACAAATATATTTATGAGGATGTTTAGTAACCTGTTAGTTGTGAGTGGAACTGAGTCTTTTAACAAAACGATCACTGGCTAAATACATTCTAGTCAGAAAATTGGAATGTACTTTAGTCATGAAAAGTCATTATTAGAATTTTTAGAAACACAGAGAAAATATTTACAACAAACTATTTTGTGAAAAAGTTCATTGTGAAATACTGTGCGTGCTGTGACCTCACTTGGATCTTTAAAAAGTAAATAAAAAATTATAGAACACTATAGAACGATGCCCCCAAATGTTAACAGTGGCTCTTTGGAAGTAGAAATATGATAAATTTAAACTTCTGTGTGTTTGTCTATGTTTTCTAAATTTTTTTTTTTTTTAACAAAGAGAGAGGTAACAACTTTTAAGAGATATTTGTGTGCTCTGATGGCGAGCACTAAGCAAGCATCATTCCTTAACGACTGCTCCGTGGGTCCAGTCTCTGGCTCTTCTGGGATGCTTGAGGACTGGATCATCTGTTCCCTAGAGACCTGTTCAGCCACATGGCCTAATTCTCTGATTTTGAGGTAATTGAGACTTGTAGATCTCTTGCTATGTCAAGCAATTTTTCAGTTGTTGAGAAATGGAGGCTTATTACTGTGAGAGCTAATGGCCCATGCCAGCACTGCTACCCTGTAGAATAATTATGCTCTTGGGGGGGAGATTATCTGATACCCTGTGCTGCGTAATTGCAGGCTGGCCCTCTTTATTTTGAGAGGAGTGGCTCTAATTTAATGCTTCTGGATGACAGTGAAGAGAATGGATATTTGTCTTCAGAAAGCTTGTTTTTGTGGGGTCATTATCCTGAAGCAGTGCTCCCTTAGAAATTGCTTGATGTCTGTCTGTGTAGCAGAAGGATCAAACTTTTACAAGATGGGCCAAGTACATGCATTTATTTATTTCTTTATTGACTTATTGTTTTTGACACAGGGTCTCCTTATGTCTTTCAAACTGGTCTTGTACTCATTTTGTAGCCCAGGCTGGCCTCAAACTCACTGTGATCCAACCACAGACTGGGTCATCACTGCCTTAGTCCCAGGGAGTGTTGGGATTATAGGTATGTGCCACCATAATTCATATTAAAATGGATACAGGTCAGTGCAGAAAAAGGCATGTATTTTTATCTGAAAAAATTAAAAACATGTAACCTTTTTTCAGATTGGTGATACAATGAAGAAAAAAACCCATTCAACTGTTATAATCCTTTCATATGTGATATGAAAAATGTGGATTTAATGTATACAACTTCCAAACTCAATAGGTTTCAAATTATTTCTATCCTCTATGCAGAGGGCAGAAATTAATGTGTGGCACTGCAAATCTGCTGGCTCAGAATAACACCTTGAATACATGCTACTTTGGGGATGTAGAAAGGTAAACGAATATAAAAATTCTTAATAATGTCTAGTGCTTTGATGAAGATTGTTGTGGTGAGCGGCTGAGCCACAGCTGAGCCAGAGGTCAATGAACTCCTTGGGATTAGAACAAAGTCAGTCCCAGGGCCATGGGCCACCAGAGGCAGACCATGTAAATAAGGTGACCTCTAGCTCAGTGGCGTATCAAGAAGTGTTCACCCTTGGGGCGCCTCCCTGTTAACTACAGCACCGGTAGCTCTGAGAATGTTTCACTTTGAGTGTTCTCAGCAAAACACGGAGGCTTTGGACTTTCAGCCCTGTCACACACTTCCCTCCTTTCTACTGTGTATAAATAAAGACACAGACAGCACTGTGGTCACTGCCTCTACATCAGAGATCAGATCCCATCTGGTCCCAGCTTTCTTTTCATTATGTGTCTAATCTTTTCTTAATCACCTGTTACCCCCTGTAAGAACCCCACTGGCATGTGGGCTGTGGCAGATTGTAAAAGGAAAAGTGAGCACAAAAAAGGGAAAGCTTGTATTCATTATAACGACAATGAACCAGTCAACCTGAACTGCCAGTTTGACTACATTGAGTCTCCTGGAGAGGTGATTGGGTTATGGGTGCTATGCTTTTCAGTGGTCTAATCCACTGATGTCTGTAGCTAGATGTGCTATTAGGAGGTGGGTCACCAGGGTGTGCCTTTGGAGGGTAGATCTCTTGCTGACACACTTCACTTGTATGCTGCTTCCTGACTGCCATGAAGTGAGATACTTTGGTCCACCATGCCATGCTGCCATGATGTTCTTGCTTTGGGGCTGTCTGATCGTGGACTGAATCCCCTTAAAACATAAGTCAGATTAAACTTCTCCTCCTTTATATTGTGGGTGTTGTGTGTTTTGCCTCTACAATAGGAAAGCTAACAAATACAATGACATAGACAGACTGCACTAGAAATGTAAAATATTATTTCTACTGGAGACAAACACATATGGCAAGTATGTAAGGCAATATTGGAGAACACTGGCTTCAGTGGTCCTGAAAATCCAGTATGCATGTGAAAGGGGAGATGAGAAGAGAAACAATCAATTCCTGAGCATTTTTCATTTCACTGAAGCCCAGCCCTACCCTCATAGGTTGTATAAGACTTGAGTAGTGGCTGGGTGTGGTAGTGCAAGCCTATAATATCTGTACCCAGGAGGTTGAGTCAGGAGGATTTCCACGAGTTTGAGGCCATCTTGGGTTACATAGTGAGTTCAAGATCAGCCTGAACTACATAGCAAGACCCTGTCTCCAAGCAAAGAAACAAACAAGCAAATGAATTGATGGAGGAGCAGGGAGTTCATTGGTTATTTGAATTCTGAAAAATTTCCAGTAGTATTTGCACAAAATTCACGCAGTTTAACTTTTTAAATTTATGAATGAAAATACCAGGGCCTAAGAAATTAAGTATTGTTATGTAAACTAATTTTTGAGAAAGCTGAGATTAAGTCTTTGTCTAGAGTACACATTTTTTAATGTGTAAATTGAAAGATAATTGCTTTAGATTTTTCACCTTTCTTACCATTTGATTAGATAATAAATTAGATTTCTGAGATGAGTTTTTGCTATGTTGCCCAGGCTGGCCTTGGGCCAAATAATCCTCCTACCGCAGCCTCTCAAATAGTTGGGACTATAGCACACACCACTATACCCGATTTACTGGTCATTTATTGATGAACTTAGCTGTCATGACTGCTTCTGGTCTAGCTCAGTGTCACACCTCTCCATGTTTATCCTTTGGTATAGGAATGGGTGACGATGGTCTATAGGGTAGGAAGATGTAAATCTGTTCAAGGGGTTACAGTGAGCTGGGAAATAAGAAGAAAGAGACAATGCGTGTAGACTATTGTTTCAGAGGTTGTTGTTGAAAAAAAAAGAGTGATGGTGTTAACTGGGTAACAGAAAAGATGAAAGCCTTAATGTGATGTAGGGAAAAAAAATGAATGGCGAGAGTGCTATAGAAATCACTTCAGCTGGTATTGATTTTATATATAAGCATATGTTAATTTTTTTGCAATAATGCTGCATAGCCAATGGCTTCAAAATTCAGGGACTTTCTACATCAGACATTTCCTTCTTTCTAATGGGCTTGCAGGATGGATCTGATTTTGGTTCTGCTGTGCTTGGTTGGGCTTGAGCACTTTCTGGGTTGGTTCAGGTTTGATCCACATGACTGTCTTTCAAGATCAGAGGCAACAACAGGCATTCTCTTTACAAGGCAGATGAGGGAAGTATGAGTGGTTAAGCCATGCCACTACCACATGTGCATAGTCTCTGTTTGTATCATGCTCTTTCACACAATTCCCTGTCCAAAGAAAGTCAAAAAGCTTAGCCCAGTATCAAGGGGTCAGAGAGGTGCACACCTCCTGTGGAATCAGCAGAGAGATCACATACATTTTGCTAACGAATAGTGGGATTACACATGGCAAGACAGAAGAAGCTACTATCCCTCATGGGCACCAGTCTACTACACAAGGTCTGTAATATATTGACTCATAGTTTGGAGAGATGCTCTTCTGGGTTCCCACAGCTGTGTTTACTTAATTTACCATAGCACTTATACTTTCACCGTGCAATGAGGTTGCTCAGAAAAGCTTCACTGAGAAGGTGACATTTGAATTAAGCCCTGGAAGAGGTAAGAGAGGGAGCTCCCAGGTATCTGGGGGAAAGACGTTCTAGACAAAAATAAAATCAAGCGCAAAGGCAACGTGAAGAATGCCACTCTGCTGCTCAAGGATCAGAAAGTGAGCTTGCATGGTGGAAACAGAGTGGGACAGAGCAGAGCGGGAGGTGAGGTTAAGGGTGTAAAGGGGATTCATGGTGGGTTAAGCAGAGGAGTGACGTGATCTCATTTCTGGTTGTCATGTGGAGAATATGCTTGAGAGCTGTGAGTGCAAACATGAGCACTGTTTAGAAGACCATTACTATACTCCTGAGAAGAGGATGGTGTGTTGCACAAAGGTGATAGCAATGGAGGAGATGGAAAGGGTCAAGCTGTAGACACATGGTATTTTGAAGGCAGCATCAGTAGGGTTGGTAGGATGTATGAGAGGAAAAAAAAAGCCAGTAATGACTCAGGTTTTTGGAATAACCAGAATGATAGAACTGACCTCTGTACATATGGAAAAGATTAAGGAGGAAGTGATTTGGGGCTAAAATCAAATTTTCTCATGAGATTATTATTGAATGTCTAGGAGAAGGTGTTGATAGAGATCTGATGTGGTAGATTATTTGTTCATGATTCTTTCTACTCCCCTATCTTTGTCTTGGCCCCTTTTGGATAGGGATGCTTCTCTGGATCATTGGTGATGGGCTTGGATGTGTTTCTGGCTCTGGCCAATTAAGTGTGGGTAGAAGTGATATTGTACCAACTCAGTTGACACCGTAGATAGCACAGCAAAGCTGTGGCAGTCCCTATGAAGATTTTACCCTCTGTGGTGGGTGGGAAGAGCCTGACCTTGGAAAACTGCTGGGACCGGGATGAAGGATAAAGGGAGCAGATGTAGCTTGAAGCAGAGGTGCCTCAGCAAACCTGCAGACAAGTGAGAAAGAAATAAATGATTGTTATTGTAAGGCACTGAGCTCGTGAGTTGTTTGTTACACTGTGTTAGCAAAGCAGAAGCATGGCTAATGCAGTTAGATATGTGAGATGAGTTTATGGGGGAGGTCAGGGCTAAAAATATAAATCTGGAAGTCAAGAGCCTGTAGACTGCTAGATCATCAAGCAAATGAGTGTAAATAGAGAAGAGATTCAGAGACTGAGTCCCGGGGCTCTCTGCTGTGAAATCTATTATGCAGGGAAGAGGTGCTGATAGAGGACAGTCAATCGGTGGTAGAGAAGTCTGCCCAAGTCCCAAGGCAGGGAAAAGGTGGAAGGTGGGGTAGTGAGTGAAGACTTATCTACACCCATAATTTGACACCCCTCTTTTTCACGTCAAGGGTAGAGTGGGAAAGGGGCAAAAGTGGTTTTGCTGGGGTCTGCAGGAATTGGGGCACTGTGTTGTGAGTGCTGAGGTGATACTGAAGGCTGGAGTCACCTGGTGTAAGCCATCCCTGGGACACTTCATTTCCAGAGCCTTTAGGTTCAGAACAGGAGCCCTTCTTCCTCATCACGATAACTGCTTTTTCTGATTATGTCACGAAAGCATGGCTCAGTGGTCAGGTATTTGATAATTCACTGAAGAAGCAAAGGGCAAAATAACATACTGAGAACATGCACGCAGGACCCAGTTGCAGGACAACTGAATCTTTTAAAACGATTTTTTTATTTTAAAAAGAATTAAAAGATAAAAATGATATAGAATCTCAAAACAAGATGACAGGAATTTAGCAATGGTTATTGTATTGCTTATGGTTATCTCTAAACATTGTTAAATTCCTATCATCTTGTTTTGAAAACTTATGTAGCTATTATTATTCTTTGTTGTTGTCATTTTGCTTTTGTTGTTGTTTATTTGCTTGTTTCTGTTATTTTTTTCTGTTATTTTTTCTCTTTAAAATAAAAAAGCAACCTCCCAAAACAATAAAAAATCCCCCTCCCCAAACAAAACACAACTAGTTGCTCAGATTACCAGATATAGGTATGTAAAATTGATCAAACAATATAAGTGCTTTTTCTTTCAGTGAACTAATAGAATGAGTAGAACAATTATCTTTGCTATCTAATGTATATGTATGTATGTATATATATATATATATATATAATATATATATAGTCCCCCTTCCTTTTTTCCTTTCCCCATCCGAGCTGTTTTTTCCTTTTGAGCAGCTTCTGTTGTGAAAAGGAAAGGACAACAGAATCTTATCTGTTCATTTGTCCTTTTCTTTATTGAGTGAAGGTGAGTTGGCTGGCATTGTCCCTGACCACAAGAAACTTCAAAGAGGATTAAAAAGTGCCCAGACGGTTCAGTATGAAAAGAATCAAGGAGAATCTGTATCTTTGTCCTTATGCTTTCTGCCCTGACCATGTAGCCATGGGTCAACTTCAGAGTGGGGGAAGACATAATCTGGTGAGTTGTCCATCCCAAATCATAAGGGACTCTATTTTAAGTTTTCCATAAAATCCTGCAAACTATTTCCCTTGGAGAAGATTAACTCACATACTGCTTGGCATGAAGACCTCTTTCCCCCAAATGGAAGGTTTCAAAGAGATCAATGAAGTCACTTTGGCTGTTTCATTGGAAAAATCTCCCTTATTTTGCTTAGCAGTTAGGGCATAAATATACTTTATTTCTATAAGGTACATTTTCAAAGCTATGTCACTTACTATGGTTACTTTTATGATAGAACTTCACTTTCTGCCCACTTTAATTTATGGCATTAAAGTGTTACATCTGAGTACTTTGCTTAATTGGCTTCCAGAGAGTGACAGACAGGCCTGGTTATGTTAATCAATCCTGAATCTGCACAGAAATTTTCTTTTACCTTCTATAATAATTTTATGTGTGTGGCTGTCAGGAAGTGGTGTAAATCCCACTGGGAATCCCACATCCTAATCAAACCCATGGCTCCCGGATACTTGTGGCCAGTTCTCTAAGATGGGATGCTTGAATAATTTACACTGTGGTAGGTTGAGAAGTACCACTCTACTGCATTTGGAAATGAGGTGCATTTTCATTCTTCAACAGTAGCCTGTATTTTGGAGTCTTGAGATAGGTGGTAAAAGCCTCCTTTATTCCTTTACCATTCCTGAGGAATCCACATCAGATTTTTATTCTTTCTAAACAGCAAACAGAGATAAAATGACCACCAAAGAGACTAGAACATAACACCCTGTGGCTAGAATGGGCATGATTTATTGTGTGTCATTTCATTGTTCAGGAGGAAGTGTTAGTTGATCAGCGTACACAGTGCAGTTTCTCCTCAGTAGCAAAATTGTGTCATAGCTTTATTTAGTATAAATTGGGTTCACACTTCTCAATTGTTTTCAGATTGTCACAGAGGGCTCACAGTTATTTTTAGAATTTCATAGCAAATTAAAAGGTACCGTATGTGGTAATTTACATAGTTTATCTTTATATATTTGACTAAATACATGAAATTTACAATCATAAAGTCTGTATGATTTTCTAATCCAGTATTGTACATTGTGATTTCAGCTAAAAGACATATCTAGTTGAATTAGATAGGAGAGTTATGCACAGGAGGGTGATGGTAATACTCAGTGTTTACCAGAGCTATATAGATGCTTTTGGCCAATTTGTTTTATTTTATTTTGTTTTGTTTTATTTTAAAGAGAATTAAAAACAATAAAAATGATACAGAATTTTAAAACAAGATGGTAGGAAATTAACCATACTTATTATATTGCATATTATTGTCTTCAAAATAGTTGCTCAGATTATCAGATATAGGCCTGCAAAAACTGATCAAACAATATAAGCACTAACTGTTCCTTTCAATGAACTAATAGAATGAGTAGTATAGTTATTTTAGCTTTCATATGTATATATATATTTTTTTTCTCCCTCCCTTCTTTTCTCCTTTTCCCCCATTCCAGTTTTTCTTTCCTTTTGAGCAGTTTCTTTACCTTTCACACTATCTATTGTACCTTTTGGTTTATACTCTTTTAATTTCTTGTACTTGGGAGACAATATGATTACATAGGCAAGTCTGATTTATTTCACTTATGAGTATGGTCTCTAGTTGCATCCATTTATTTATAGAAGCCTCAAGTTTATCTTTCTTTATAGCTGAGTAGTACTCCACTGTATGAAAATACCATATCATTTTTATTCATTTCTTGGTTGATGGCCATTTGGGTTGTTTCCAAGATTTGGCTATTACAAATTGTGCAGCTATAAATATGGGTGCACATATATTGCTGTAGTATGATGTTTTTAATTCTTCTGGGAGAATACCCAGAAGGGAAATATCTGGGTCAAATGGCAACTCTAATCCTAGTTTTTAAAGAAATCTCCATAGTGGTTTTCACAGTGCTTGCACCAGTTTACACTCCCACCAACAGTGGAGAAGGATTCCTTTTCCCCACAGTCCTGCCAGCATTTGTTATTAGATGGTTTTTTGATGATAGTCCTTCTTTGTGGATTGAAATGTAATCTAGGTGTTGTTTTAATTTGCATTTCTTGAATGACCAATGATGTTGGACATTTTTTCATATATTTGCTATTTGTATTTCTTCATCTGATAAGTGTGTATTCATCTCAGATGCTCATTTTTGTATATTAAAACAGAAACACTAAATCTGGAAGATAAAGTATGTAGAAACCTTGACATGGGGTAGGCAGAGTTCATGAATAAACCATACTGCACAGGACATACTTTAAAGAATCAACAACTGCTATCTCATCTTATCAAGAAGTTTTTATACCTCAAAAGAAATTACCAGGAGAGTGATAGGAAAACCCACAAATTGGCAAAAAATTTTTAACTAATTGTCCTTAGACAAAGGACTTCTATCTAGAACATATAAAGAATTTTAAAAATCTGGCCAACTTATTTTTATTTATTTTTAAAATAGGGCTAATGATCAGATTTAATCGCTTATACAATCACTTATCTTTTTCCTTCATCCTTCCTTCCTTTCCACCTCCCCTCTCCATTCTTCTTATTTGAACATTTTCTTCCCATTTCCCAATGTCTGTTACACATTTTGGTAGTTATTTATACTTTTGGTCTGTCACAGCAGAGAAACAATGCAGTATTTAAACATGTGTGTTCAATGTATTTCACTTAAGAGTAAGGTCTTAAGGTGCATCCATATAGCTAGAAATGTCTCAAGCTTATACTTTTTTATGGCAGAATAGTACTCCATTGTGTAACAAAAACCACATCTTCTTTATCCAGTCATCAGTTGATGGGTATTTGGGCTGTTTCCAAGATTTAGCTATTACATACTGTGCCAATATTAACACGTGTGTTTATTGGGGAAATTTTTGGGAATTTTTTTTGAAAGATACCATGAAGGGGAATATTTGAGTTGAATGGAATATCCGTTCTTAGTTTTTTGAGGAATCTCCACACTGAATTTCCACAGTGGTAGCACCAGTCTACACTTGTCAGCAGTGGAGGAGGGTTCCTTCCACCCCATAGCCCCACCGGTATTTGCTCTTGATTGATTTCTTGATAATAGCATTCTTTCTGGAGTGAGACAAATCTCAGCATTGCTTTAAATTACAATTCTCAAATAACCAGTGATGTCAAACTTGTTTTCATGTTTATTTGCCGTTTCTATTTCTTTATCTGAGAAGTGTGTTTTCATTTCAGATGTTCAATTTGGATTGGATCTTTAAAATGTGGGAATAGTCTGCTTTCAGTACTGATTCAGAAAGAAATACCCAGAACAAATAGAGAACTTGTGGGCTAATGCTGGGTCTGAGAAAATCCAAACAAAGGCACATACTGTGATTACAGTGTCTTTAAAAACAACTCTTAGCTTTTACATCTGAAAAATATAGGTTTTGATTTAACTGTTTTTCAAATTTGTCTTTCACAACTACCTTACTGGTTTTATTGTGCTCCTATGCTACTACTTAATGTTTTTTCTTTACATCAAGTAGGTTTCAAAACTTAATCTTCAAACTATATTATGATGTACAAATATAGCAAGGAGAAAGGAAAAGTACAAACAAGTAGAGGGCACTATAATGGGGAGTATGTGATGTTATAAATTGGCCAAAAGTCATAGAAGTACAGCGGAGTTAAGTGTAACGTGGACTTTGGGCTTTGGTCAGTAATGATAATTCAATGATAGGCTTATCAATTGTACAAAATGTGTACCACTTAGCTGGGGGATATTGGTGGACAGTGGCTGTGAATATCTAGGGCCAGAGTGTACACAGTACATACGCACCCTTTTAATTTTGCTGTGAATTTAAAAATAAATTCTTAGGTTGTGTGAAGTATAAGAGATCAAAGCAGAGAGTAAACGTATGAGATCGAGCCCCCTCCAGGGTGAGTGGGCAGCAGAAGTGTACGGCGGAAGGAACTGTGTCCGGGGCTGCCCATGCCAATCTGAAGACTGAGCTCAGGTGCCAGCCTGGGTTGTGTGCCAAGGAAGCGTGTGGCGGACTGGCGAGGAAGGAGGGAGCAGCTCTGGAAGGACTCGTGGAGTGGGGCTGAGGGTGAGAAGGGGTGTGTGTGGTGGTGCTGAAGCTGTGTTATAGGTAGGAACCCTGTAACCAAAGAGTAGCGTTGGCAGCTGAGAAGAGTCCCTAAGTCAAGCAGTTCCATCCTTTGACTGTATTTCCAGGTGGGTACCCTCATGGTCACCACAGACTGCCAGGCAGCCAGGAATCCATGCTTGTTTTGTTTTCTTAGTGAGGCGGAGGATGGAGAGACAGGCAGGTGTAGATAGCAAGGAAGAGCTGATTAAGAACCAGAACACTCTTGGATATGAGAATAGCAGAGACAGGCATGGGGGAGGATGTGGAGAGAAAACAGGTAGAAGGATCTAGAGGCATTTCCTCAAGCAGAAAAGAACAGGGGGCTGAGAAGCCACAGTCAATGGAAGAGGTGCCTAACTGTCATGGTGTCAGTTCCCATAGCCCGGTTTCAAAAACATGGCCAACAAGGTCAGAAGCTGCCGAAGGACAAGGAAGATGGACGCTGCACAAGTCTGTGGGGTTGGCTTCTAGGGCCCACAGCTGAGGAGTCTCTGTGAAGGATCATGGTGCTCCACTGCCATCTGCTTTCTGATGCTAGACTCTCCCTGATGGCCGGTGCCCCTTTTCCGCCCACCTGAATGGGTGCAAGCTCCTCCCTCGTGTGAACATTGGTACTGGCTGCACTACCTCCAATAGGCTGCCGCAGCAGGCCGGGTACTGCCTGACATTCATGCAGGGGCCGGTGACAGCCCAGCTCAGACGCTCTTGAGAGACTGTTAACCTCTGCCAGAGGGGTCCCAGGTGGGGGTGATGGGCAAACCCATTCAGCAAAGCAGTAAGGGGAAGTTGTGTTTGTAGATTATTTTGGAGAGCTAAATGATTGCACCACTATCATTCAGTCTTTGGAATATATTAACACCCACCAAATCACATACTTAAAAAAATAAATTTCATGGCAGGTGAATTATATTCCACTTAAAAAAATTATATACACACATTTTTTCCCCCAAATACTTACTATGCACCAGGCCATGTTTTTGGTTTTGGGAATTCAGTAGTGAGTGAAAAAAACAAAACTCCTTGCCTCAGTGGACTTAAGCCTGTTGGAAAAATTCTAGTGGACTTCATCATTTAAGTCCAGAGGTAGAGGATAACAGAGACCTGAGCAAAATTACCAGTGGAGGAAAAGGAGCCAAGGGAGGAGAAGAGAACTGAGAAAAATGGCAAACTGGTCAACATGGGGAGAGGATGACTCTTTCCTGAAACAAGAAGAAACAAAGAAAAGGAGGCCTAGCTATTGCTAAATTTTAAGGTCAAAGTACTTGCAGAGAGTGGTGCCTCGGTCTCATAGGGTCATCTCCCTAAAGTGATGGAATTCAGTTACTTTTGCTGCGTAGAGAGGGAAACAGTGATTCTATTCACAGTCACAAGGCTTGAGCACAAAGGGGTCTGCTCTAGCCAGGTGTTTGGCGGCACTGGCCGGTGATGGGCGTGTCCACCGGTAAAGTGGTTCTTGTTTAAAGCTATCTTTTCCCCACCAGCACAGCGGACAGCATTGCTTTCAGCAGTGGTGTGGCCTTCTCTTTTAGGCTGTCAATCAATTTTTTTGCAAAAACCAGGTCTGCATATGCAAGGGCCTTGTGTCCATCCTCTTCGTAATAACTTGATAAATATTTGATGTACCATCTGTTTCTTAAGAGCTACTTCATTTCCAGAAGAAGGATGAGTTGTCAGTGAATGTGGTCTGGTATTTCAGTTAGTAGGATGTGGTAGACTATCCTATCTTTTATTGATGCTTATCGTTATGAAATACAACCTACTGATGATAAAGTGGAGGTATATGAAAGGACTCTCATGAATAAAAGTACCTTAAAAATCCACAAGAGGGCGCGACGTCGCCACTGAAGCCGAGGGCAGAGCTAATGCTGTATCACAGCAATGCAAGATATCTTAATGTATTTCCCCAGTGGAATATGAGAAAAAAAACCCTAGGGATTTTTAAGTTTGGCTTTCAGATTTTCTTTTGGGATGGGAAATTAGATTTAAGGATGCTTAGTTATTTTCAGACTCCTGGAATATGTGTGATATGTCAAAGTTGATGATGCATCACTAGCTTCAATGAGCATGTCTATCAGCTTTAAGGGTTTTTGTTTGGTTGTGATCTTATTGTGTCTCTCTCCAGGATGGATTGCAAAGCTGTACCTGCTCAGCTCCTCTTGTCTTTCGCTTGGCAGCGGCAGTACAGCCTCAGTGCTGCCCAGATTAACTTGACATCCTTGCTGAATAAGTCCTTCCACTGCTGTGTCTAGTGGGCAAAGTGTCCAGGGAGAATAAATCATTTGGCTTTCAGCGGCCTTCACCTGCTGTGAGGCATAGCTGAACTGCAGGTAACAGTACAGAGGAACAGAGGGAAAGATTGTCCTAAATAATGGACATTTGTATTTGGAGATTCAAACACATTGGTTTAGGTAGTCAGTAGGGTCAGAAACTCTTTGTTTCAACAGAAATGTTTGCAGAATCATTACTAGATTACTTACAAGTTTTTCTTTGTTTCTCTCCAAAACTTTTCTTTCTTCCTATGTGGTTATAAGTGATATTCATTAATAATATTTTCGCTCTATGGCATTCCTTCACTCTTTAAAGCTATTTTTTCCCTTGAGCTTCCTGTTCCTCTTTGGCATCTTCTCATTTTCAATATTCTTTAGCCAGTCCTCTGTTCCTCTATGTCATTGCTGTCCAGTTTGCTTCATGGTCATACATCCATGGGACCGCTGTGTTGAGTAAGATCAAGATCACAGACAGGAGGCATTTCATTCGGGTTCACCTCACAAACCTAGCACTGACTGTGTATGCTCCTGTAAATGGCTTAAGTTCTCAGTGCCTTAGTCTTCCAAGCTGTGAAATGGAAATAGTAGTAATGCCCACCTCAATGACTTTCTATGGAGATGAGAACAGTTAGTATAGAATGTAGAATAAGTCCTGTCACATAGGAAATACCTTTATGATGTCCTTTATTAGTACAATTGGACCTCTATCCATGGGTTCCACACTGACTCAGGCAACAATGAATCAAATATATTTGTAAAAAACATTGTCTGAAGAGGAAGGGAGTTGTATGTAGGCTGGGCCAACCTCTTCCTGTAAGCCAGCTGGTGTGTGGGCTGAGAGAACAGAAGTACCAGGCCACCCTCACTCCCCTCCTGTAAGCAAAAGGCTGATTCGGAGAAGCACAACCAGCGATGACAGCTACGGAAGTAAAAAACCCAATAACATAATGCCTATATTGTTTGACTGACTTTGCAGGCCTAATGCCAGTAGCCTGAGCATCTATTTAGAGGATAACAATATGCAATAGAGCAACTATGGGCCATCTCCTTCTGAAGGTGGTAACCGTTGTTGATTCCCTGTTATCTTGTCTTAAAGTCTTGGGTCATTTTCATTGTTTTGTTTTGTTTGGTTTTACTCTTTTTTGTGTGGTTTGATTTTATTATATATGATGGCATGGGCAGCTATTTTGAAGATAACAAGATATATTATGGTAGCCATTGTTGATTTCCTATTATCTTGTTTTGAAGTTGTGTATCACTTTCATTGTTTTGTTTTGATTAGTTTTATTCTGTTCTGTTTTGTTTGATTTTGTTATGTCTGATGGTATGGGAAACTATTCTGACGATAAGAGATATTATGGTAGCCACTGTTGATTTTGTATTACTTTGTTTTGAAGCATTGCTTTGTTTTGGTTGGCTTTATTCTGTTTTATTTTGTTTGGTTTTAGTCTCTTTAAAATAAAAAAAATAGACAATGAAGAGGAAGGGAATCAGTGAGAATGAGGTGGGAGATTGAGGGAGGGTAGTGAAGAGATGAATATGATCACAGTATGTTATATGCATATATGAGAAGTACCACACTGAAACTTGTTAATTTGTAAAATATGCACTAATAAGAGCATATTAAGATTGTGTGTGTACTGAACATGTATGAACTTATTTTATGGCCTTATTTCCTAGACAATGCAATTACTCTATACAGAATGTACATTGGGTAAGGGACTGCAAATAACCTAAAGATGATTCAGCATGTAGAGGAAGACACACCTAGGTTAGATATAAGTACTATACCACTTTGTGTAAGAAACTTGGGCACTTGCAAGCTTTACTATTCTTGGGATTCCTGGAACCAAATGCTTATGATACCCAGGGCAGGTTATTATTATTATTATTATTATTATCATTATTATTATCATTATCATTATTATTACTATGAATCTCTTCCACTGTAGACTTTGCAGGAACTCATGTATGCCAAAAGTCTTATCTATTCCCTTTATATCTGGTCTAAGCTCCAGGCACATTTCCTAGGGCTTTCTAGATATATCCACAGCTGCCTTAGACACAACAGGACCAAAATCTTTTTCTTCTCTTCATGCGAGGTTGTTTTTTTTCCCGTTACTTCTTTTAGCCGATAGCACCATTTTTTATCTAATAGTCAAAGCCAGGAGATAATGAGTTACACTTACCTTCAAGCCTTCGCCTCCAATTAACTTGAATATCAAATGACTTCCATGTACCTAATAACACATCACCCCTACTTGAACCTTTGATCACCCCAGGGACTCTGAACCCATCTCCTTGCCATTACTTGTACCTTGTTCTTTCTACTGTGACCAGTATGACCTTTCACAAATGTAAATCTGATTACATATCTAGTCAGGTGAAAGATATTCCATATATTTTCATAGGGTTTAAGGTTATTTTGTGTCTTGACACACAAATACTTAATGATATAGTCCTGCTTGCTTCCTTGTGTTGTCTGGCTGATTCCCTTTGCCATTTAGAAAATATTGTTCCCACATCAACACCTCACTGCCTATGTAGCAGAGAGAGATTATCATCTAAAGCCCTTGTATTGAGCACACATCTACACACACACACACACACACACACGCATGCACGCACGCACGCACAGAGTAGATACTTAATATGTGTTAATATCATTACAAATATGGACCTGGACTCTGTGACTGGGTGTTCTTTTCTATACATAGACATTAAAACTCTCCTCAAGGTGTTGATTGGAACCAGCATGTTCCACAGCATAATTAAAATGTGAGAAATGTTCCTAGCACATCAGTAATGCAGACACTTTCAAATAATGTCACAGGAAATGCACGCCCAAAGTTACAAATAGCCTTTTACATAAACAGCACTCCGAGGTGCACTTTCTTCTTAATGCACGCACATAACTTCCATTAACGTTTCTCTCCCTCAGTGTTTAGCTTTTAGTTTTATGTCTGTTGTATAAATCTGATTCCTGACACTTTAATGGAAAGATCTTGGTTTGTGATGACATCATATCAAATTTAGAGCAGAGGTGGTTAGAATGTTTAGGAAACTTTCATCTGACAATATTTATCTTTAATCCTGAAGAAAAAAATATTTTAAAGCAATGCCATTTCACTTGCCAAGTGCATCTCCCAGCCCACAGGTTCGGATGCTACCGTCACCCCTCCAATTTACGTCTCCTGGATGATAATTTTGTGTGGATAGTTGCTGGGAAATGGCTTGCTGAGGTCCAATTCCACTTCATAGGCAAAGCGCCCAGGTTGGAAATAAATTCTAGAAATCATTATGGCTTCCGCAGAAAGAGGTTTAAGTGTTGCAAGGATGGTGGTGAGGAGGTCCTGTGTGTGTGTGTGTGTGTGTGTGTGTGTGTATGTGTGCATGCAGTTCTGTGCACAGAGCTGGTGTGTTAGAAACCACGCTGGTGAGGTTTTGTCCTTTATCCTATCTTCTGTATCTCTTCACAGTGAGTTTGCAGTGCACTGGAAGTTTGGGTGTGCCAGTGTCTCCTGGGTTTTCTTATGTTCTCAGACCCTGAAAAGATGGAGTTAAGCAGAGCTGTATGATCCTCTCATAATTCTCTTTTAGGGCTCCTTGGCAGGGTGTGTCCCCCAGATCTTGCTTGTATAAACAGAAATCTGAAACCCAGAGTCTCCTCTGTTGTCTGAACTCACTTCCCACCTCGCATGTCTTTAACATAGTGACTGCACTGTTGAATGATGTATGCCTTTGATCTTTATGCTGAATTAGGACCCTGATATTTGTTCTTCTTTGTCACTGGATCAAAGGCTGAATGTTTTAACTCTAGCATAATACCACTTCTGCACTCGTCCATTTTGAACCTCAGTGGCTATTTCAAGGATCACCAGATGGTGAGCAGGAAACTAGACCACTGTCCTTCATTTATGAGGAGGAAATGAGAGTCATGGAACTGAAGTTATTGGCTCTGGACCTGTTAAGGTCAGAGCTGGAGTGAGCTCAGTGCCCTGATCTTCAGTGTGGACCCTCCTCCCATGAGCCCCTTCCAGACTTTTCTCTTTCCACTCTCCTCACCAGTTCCACCCATTTTACTTTTGTTATATGGAAAAACTTTCATAATGTAGAGGACACAGTAATTTTCATACCACATAAATTTTAGTAATTATTTCATTGATGAACATAATATATTCTTAAAATGTATGAAAGGATAGGTTTTATTTTTTCGAGGATTTTTATTCATTATTAACTTTTCTTAGAGAACTGAGTCTTGACAGTTTTGTCTTGAGACTTCTTAGTGAGAAATATTGTTTATTCCTTTTCATGGATTTTTTTTTCTAGTATTGGGACAGTCCAAGGCCTCATGTGTGCTGGTTTAAGTCTCTAGGAATGAGCCGTAGGCCCAGCCCATCAAGATGCATTTGCAGTAGCTGGATACTTGTACCTTTACTGTCTGGCCTTCAGCTCAGCTTGGTCTCTTGTGTTATTGGATACTACCATGGCGCTTTTGCTGACAATCATTCTCTCTACTTGTAGTGATTATTCTTCTTCATAACTTAAAAACATTTCAGGCACACAGATAAAAACAACATGAATATAAAAGAGACCTATGTTACCTATGATCCAGCAGGAATGCATATCAACATTTCCCCATAGCTTCTTTGGATATTTTCAATGAAATAACACATTGCAGGTACATTAGAAAGCACTTCAGTGCCCACATACCTCCACACAAAAGTCTTGTCTGAAAGTTAATTTCTGCTCTTTTTTTGGTCTCTACAATGTTTTTTAATAATTTATACAGATGATAGTGTACATGCTCTTTGTACGCTTCCTTTTTTAAACACTAAATTAGTTTTTGTAGATATAATTATGTGGATAAAATAATTTATTTTCATTAACCCATATATTATTCATTTGGACTGGTATATATGGTACCATTTAGTGAAAAATACCATAGCAAGGTAAATATCTTTGTATGCATGTTGTTAGTGGACTCGCTTGGGAGGTTCTGTAGGGCACCTACCTGAGAGTAAACGTTGGGTTTGTAGGGTATGTTTAACTTTGCCACTACTTCTAGCTCTCTGCTTTCTTGTCAGATTATGGAATTGTGCTTTTCCTATTCTTTTGGAGTCAGGTGTACTCATGCAAACTTATTTTTTGCAATGAAATGTTAGCAGAGCCTTGGAGAGGTAGTGAAAATTCACCTTGCTCTTTTTCCTCTGCCTCGGTGAACTCTAAAAATTCATACGGTGATGTCTTCAATGTAATGGGTCTCAGCGAATACGACATGGAGTAAAGTCTGTAGTTGATTTACAAAAAGTCTGTGATCTGAGGTACCAATAAATCAACTTTTTTTGAAACTAGGTCTTGCTATGTAGTTCAGGCTGCCCTTGAACTGGCTTATGTAGCCCAGACTGGCCTCAAATTCACTGTGATCCTCCTACCTCAGCCTCCCAAGTGCTGGGATTACAGGCACTCACTGACACGCCTGGCTCACTGATTTTTTTAAAACCAGGAATTGGCAACCAGTGGCTTATTTGCCAAATCTAGACCACTGTCTATTTGTTTATGTGTCCTCTAGGTAGACCTGAGTGACTGAGAAAGAAATCAGCCTATAAAATTAAATTTGCTGCTTACCGTTTGGCCTTTTGAAGAAAAAGTTTACAGCCTCTGAGGTCTAAATAACTAAGCCTCTGAGGTGGTAGTTGGAGGGTAACATAGTACACCCTGACATAAATGTTTGTTACCATGTGTCTGACTACACGTTTGCTGACTCTTGTGGACTTAATGACATTTTCCTTTTTTCTAGACATCTGTATTGAAATGTAATTATAAACTATAAAATTCACTATTAATATACATAATTCTATAATTTTTAGTACATTTATAGAATTGCACAATCATCTTTTTGGGGCTTAAAACAGAATTGGGCCACATCAATGGGTTTCCCTACAGCGATCCAGTTTTACAGCGGTTCTGTTAGTTTTAGAGCAATCCCAAGAGATCCTCTAACCCCCACACGCAGTTAATCCTCATTCCCACCCACAGCCCGGACAGTCCCTTTTCTCTTTTTCTGTCTGTACAGAGTTTCCATTTATAGACATTTAAAAAAATGGAATCACATATTATGCACTCTTTCACATCTGGCTTCTATCACTTAACAATGTGTTTTTGAGATTATCTATGTCTTAGCACCAACTTTTGCTTTCTGCTTTTATTGAAGAATGGATGGTTTCCTATTATGTGCATAATTTTACATTTTATTTTTCCCTACATGAGTTGGTGGAAATTTGAGTTGTTGCTACCTTTTGGCTACTATGAATAATGCAGGTATAAGTACTTGGGTACATGTTTTTATGCAGCCTTGTTTTTAATTTTCTTGGGTACATTTCTAAGCTTGGGACTGATGGAGGAGATGGTGAGTTTATATTTCATTTTTAAAAGAAATTCCCAACCATTTTCCACACTCAGTAAAGCTCTCTCTTTCATTTTTGTATCCCCAGGAGCAATATAGGAGGGACTCAGTGTCCTCTCATCTTTTCCTGAACTTGATTGATCTTTTAAGTGCAGCTATTGTAGTAGATGCAGAGTGCTTCTTACTGTGGTTTTAATGTTCATTTTACTAATAGTGAACGATGAATATGTTTTGTGTGGTTGTTAATCATTCATCTATCTTATTCATGAGACACCTATTCAAATCTCACTTAAAACTGCATTGTTTTCTTTGTATTACCAAATTGAAACCTATATATATATTCTATGTACAAGTTCTTTATATGAAATATATGATTTACAAACATATTCTCCCAGTCTGTGGTAGGCCTTTTCATTTTCTTAATAGTGTCTTCTCATGCAAAAGATTTTCATTTTGATTAATTCCAGCTTATCAGTTTTCTCTTTTATAGATCATGTTTTTGCTGTTGCTTCCCCCCCACCAGTTACCCTAGAGTTTATTTAAACTAAAAGGAAAAGGTCATAATGTTTTTATGCAATACATACTTGATTCTTTAAATAACAATTGTGATAAACAGCAGAAAGAATTAAGGAATGTTGCACTTGTGATCCATACAAATCAGAAACATTTTGGGTTGTACAGAATTAAAGAAATACCTCACTTTCAAAATACTAGGATAGCCAGCACATAGAGGCATGCCTTAGGTGGCATAAGAAAGCAGTCTAGAAAACAACAAAAAGTCACAACAGAACTATACAATTTCTTTAAAATCACTGAGAAAAAAAGAAATATTGAATTTTCATACTGATTTTACACAACTTCTATACAGTACCTTGACTTAAATCCAAGAACAAAAGTTAAGACTCTCCTCCTCTATTTTTGGTAAACAACTGTATGGTAAACTTAGATGACTTTTCCACCTGGATTTTACCTGGGAGCAGCCTTTTTAATATTTTACTTAAAAGAGGGCAAGTTTGGCACTTTTATACTGATGTCACCAATGTTAATGTGTCTTGGAATCTCAGGAAGATTCATATTCTTTATAACTGATGCAGCACTGGCTGGAACTCCTGCTAAGCCAACCTCAGATTTCTCCAGTTTATTTTGTGCATCAATTTGTGTAACAATTTCATTCCTGTTGGTTTCTAATACCATTCCCCCAGTCACCATTTCTGCAAGAATATTATGAACCTCATCTACATGGAAAATTAAGTCCAGTTCATAGACATTTTCAAAACATTTGTCTAATGTTGCCACAAATGCTTGAATTAGATCTAAAATGCAAGTTCACTTTCTGAAGAATCTATTAAAATATAGCATTGTATAATGCCTATACATCAGTTTGTTGTCAGATCCTCTAGTTAATTAGATATAACTCCAGAGGTCACAGCTGATTATCAAAATCCTCCTCCTAGGAAATTACAAACTTGATCATCTCTTGTAGAAACCAAATGGAAAGTCTCCCTGATGATTTGCTGTTGTGTATCTTCACTGTAGGGCTGGTAGAACTTGGAGAGCTGTGGCTTCCCATGTTGAAGATGACAATTGCCTTGATTGTGGCTGGGCTGGCTAACAACGCTGGGCAGGCACTCGAGCCTCCTGGGGAGCTGGTGATCCGATCCAATCCTTTCCCATGGAGCTACAGGGAAGGGTCGGGTTTGCTGTTGCTTTAAAGACTTTTATTTCCCCAATTCAGGATCATGATGATTTTTTTCCCTAGAAATTGTATTTACATTTAGGACCATGATTCATTTTCAGTTGATTTTTGTGTGCAATGGACCTACTAACTCTTACCCCACACTTTCTGGGGTGACCAGGAGTATCAGAGCTCAGATCAGTGCTTACTGAGTTTGGTAAGTAACTGGGGAGTCAGGAGCTAGAGAACATGTTGTCCAATTAGAGAAACTTTACGAATCAAAAAATGAAAACCATTATGAGTATGAAAACACATTTCAGTGAAAAATCCGTTTCAAAACATGCATTGTAAGCAAGTAATAATGAGAGCTAGTCTTCTCCACTACGTATATAAAGTTGTGGATGCTTAAAAAGAAACTAATCAAATTTATGCAGGCTTAATTTTTCTTCCAGTCTTACAGACTTCAAGCAAATTATGTAAGCCTAGAGAAACTTAAGTTTTCTTCAAAGCTTTCAGGGCATAACTCAGCAAGGAACACTTTCATGATTCTTTCATCAAATGAGAGGAATGTGGCTGCCTTTCAGGAGGACTAACACTGCGCTCTGTGGAGAGTTAATTGTACACGTGGAGATAAGCTGCTTTTTTTCCTAGCTGCAATGACTTGGGATCTAAGTGGGAAGTTATACTGCACTCAGCTGTGGAATCATGCAGTTTGTAGTGGTATTTCCAGCCTAAGGAGACAGACATCAGAGTCGTAATCAAAGTAGCAACAACAAGAAAGAAATTCATAATCTCTACCCATTGGTTGAACATCCTCACCCTCGTTCTCCCTCTATTGCTTCTCTCCTGGGCAGAGCCCTGGTACCATCCCAAGCTCTTGATTGTGTGCACTGTTGCTCTGAAGCCTGGCCTGGCAGATTTCATGTCTGATTTCATCTCCCATAACACCCACAGCCCTTGGAATCAAAAAACTTGGTTCGAATCTTGGCTTTGCTAATGGCTCTGTGATGATGAACAATTAGTCCTCTTGGTGTCTTGGTTTTCTCACTTGTAAAAACAAGACAATAATGCCCTACTTTCAGGATTGCTGTGTGGATCAGAGACAACATGAAGCTCCTTGCATGGTGCTTATCATAACTCTCCTTGACATCTAACAACAGCTTAGATGCAGCATAAATGGTGGCCATAAAAACCCATTGTGGCTATAGGGCTAGTAGGCTTTTCTTTCTTCATTTCTTCTGTCTTCTTTTCCTCTCTTTCATCTTCTTCCTCTTTCTTTCCCCTCCTACCTTGTGGCAGATGATGTAAATGCTGCAGGTGTTCCGATGAGCCCATCAATCCTGGACCAGTGTCACTGCCACAAAAGTCCCCTTCTCTCTGGTTAGCTATCATTGCCACCATCACCACCATCTCCTCTTAAGGGTAGAGTTGGGGCCACCACATCTGACAAGATCTAGCCATACTTTTCATTTCAGGGGAGCACAGGCTGAAACGTCACCAGTGTTGGAAAGGCTAAGACGTTCAGAGAGTGATCTGGGGACCAGGGTCTTTTCCACAGCACAAGTAACTGGTCTGAAATATGGCAGCATCATTTGGGGGAAACTCAGGCATCTTCTCAGTCTTATCTGGCTACAGTCCTCCAACCGCATGAACAAATGGACTTTTTTTCTCACCCCACGAAGGCTTCATCTTCTCCTTCCTTTCCCTTCACTCCAGTCAATGGTTTCATTCTGTAATCTGCATCCAGAGGACCTGCCAGTCTCCCTGCTGAACTTGTTGAAAATATTCTCGGATTCCTGACTTACCTCTTTGCTGTTGCTGCAAACCCTCCAGAGTCCATCCTGTCTCTCCTGCACAGTGGTCTCCTTATTGCCAAACCTGTTTTCTACTTTTGAACCTACATAAAATCCATACACCATTTGCAGCCAGAGAGAGCATAACATATACATCGTATCATGCTCTGTCTTACTTGAAATCTTCTAATTGCTTCCCATGGCTCTTAGCACAAAAACCAAACACTTGATCACGTTTCTGTAAAGTCCTGTGTATCCCGGATATGCTGCCTCTATGCCCTGATCTACTGTTTCCATTTGCTGCAATGTGCTCCAGCCACACTGAATGTCTTTCTCTTCTTTATCCCGGCAGAAAGTTAATAAATGCTGCAGAAAGAATCTTTACATTTCCTTTGCCGTCTGCTTTGACAGACTCCCCTTAGCCTGCAGCCTCCTCTGGCTATCTTTTCTATTTCATTTAGATTAAGCTCAAGTGCTGCATCATCAGAGGCCTGTCCAGACTGCCCAGTGCAAAGAGACACCTTCAGTCCTTCAGGCGTTTGCTATTGAGTTATGTGTGTTTTAGCTGTGCGTCTATGTATGTGCTCATTTTTTATTTGGTTGGTATATTCCTTATCCAGCTAGTATTATACTAGTTCAGGAGGATAAGGAAGAATACTCTCTGTCTTACTTGCCCTTTATCCTCAGTGCATCTGTGTAACAGCTGAATGAATAGACCTACAGTACAACCAGGATGATTTTGCCCTTTACAAAGCATCAAGGACAGTTTCTCCTGTGCAGATGTCCACAATTTCTCTCTCCTGTCTCTGAGGAAGATCTTGTCACACTCCCCCTGGATGAGAGCTTCTTGTGAAGAGTTGGTCCGGCTAGCTTTCCCTTCAGAATCTGAGGCTGGATTCCAACATCCGTATCTTCTGTCCTAAGTCTGAGTATGGACTATAACTATCATCACTGGGGTTAATCAGGAAGACACAGCTGAAGTGTGGAGTGAAATTGGGTATTGGGATTGTGTTTGGTGAGTTGTGTTGAAAAAAATACAAGCAGTTGCGTGTGGCACCCCTGTTGAAGGAGTATGGGTGAACTTTGGAATACTGATTCCGAGGTGCTTTTTATGGTAATGGAGCATGTATTTAATGAGGCCAATATAGGTTTGTATAAGGAAAGTATCATATGGGGTCCCTTTGTGATCTGCTCCAGCCAGGTGCAATATTCTCTGTGCATTTTCCTTTCTTCCTATATGCTCCCCTCCCGATTTAGTGAGGTATGATCACCACATCAAAAGCTGCATATATTTAAGTGTCAACATAATGTTTCAAAATAAGCAAAACTTGGTTAATGATTTCTATATCCAAGGTAATTAACACATCCAACACCTGACATGGTTACCACTGTGTGTGTTTTGCGAACAGTAAGATCTCCTCCCTTAGAAAATTTCAAGTATGCAATGCATTATTATTAATATATCATTATTAGTTACATGTACATTAGATCTTTAGTGTTTATTCATCTTGTAGCTGAATTTTAATACACTTTGGCCAACATCTCCCTATTTCCCTTACCCTCCAGCCCCTGGAGGCTATTTTCTTTTGCTTTATGTTTGACTATTTCAGATTCTATACACATAGATGATATCTAACAGTAGCTGTCTTTCTATGATTGGTTTGTTTTACTTAACTTAATATCCCCTATGTTCATTAATTTTATCAAAAATGGCAGGATTTTCTTTATTTTTAAGATGGGATAATATTTGAGTGTGTATATGTGCACCGTACAGGCATGCATATGTGTGTACGCCATGATTTTCTTCATCTGTGGATTCGTCAACAGACTTTTGGGTTGTTTCCCCATCTTGGCTACCGTGAATAAAGCTGCAGTGACAGTGGATGTGCATGCATCTCTGTGAGGCACTGATTTCACTTTTCCCAATATGAACTCTGAAGGGGTTGCATGTTTTCTTTAAAGTAGCCTCCCAATTATTTGTGCCTGAAATAGGGACATTTCTGTGGCATTTTGTAATCAGATTTTCAAGAACGAGGCTTGGACTAGTTTTCCAGGTATGTTTAACCTTTTGGACCAAATACTGCTTGCTTGTGCGAAGACTGCATTGTTTATGATCTATAGGACATAATTATTGGAGGCACTTTGCAGAGACATGGCCTTAAGAAAATCCACAAACATCAATCTGAGCTTGCTGAACTCTGAGATGAATACTAGGGGCAGTTATTTTACAAAACAATAGATAATGAATAATTTTAACAATTTGGAATAATATTTAATGTAAAACAATAAGATTGCCATACTTATTTATGCTATAACATAATCATCATCAGTCCTAGAGTAGCATATTTATTGGCTTTTCTCTACTTTGCCTATAAGAACAGTACAAATTTTGGTTGGGTTCAGGACTGAGCAAAGTCACTACTTGCTCAAGGTAGCAGTAGAAACACAAGTTTCTCTCAATTCTCACATCCAAAATATCAAACGGAAGCAACAGTCTCCAAAAGCTCCCTTCTCTGCATTGGGCTTTTTCATTTCTGCTTCACAACCATAATGGGAGATGCTATGGTCCCTTTTATGGTGAGGAGGTGGACAGAGCAACTGACTTCTTGCAGATGCAGCCAAAGCCTCACAGATTAAGTCTTGCTTTTTGAATAATGGTTGTAAATCCTACTTCAAATCAAAATTCCAGCCAGTTTTTAGCTTCACCAATTTTCTCAGTGAGAAGGGAGCTAAAACAATAAAAATACGAGTGAGAATTCTTGTCTGTTGCCCTAGAGTTTTGCAGAAATGGAAAGATGCTAGAATACTGAATTATTTTTCCTTCTGACATGTTGGGAAAGTATATAGACAATTTTGAGTGTGAAAAAAGTTAAATGAAGAAGTGTGAATTTACTGTGCTGTTATGGCCTTAAAAACATGTTTGTATTCTATCTCTCTGTCTCTCTCTCTGACTCCCTTTCTTCTCAATTCTGGACATAGAACCTAGGGTCTTCACATTTATGTACATCTCTTGTCCTTTGTATATTTTTTAAATTTTTATTTCAAGACAGGGTCTTGCTAAATTGCCCAAGCTGGCTCAAGCTTGTGATCGTCCTGATTCAGCTTCCCAGAGTGCTGGGATTATAGCCACTCTTCCTCTTTTGATTTACAATCATTCTCTTAAAATAATCCTCAAGTCTGGTTTTTTCTAGGTTCTCCCCCATTAATTCAGTTTATGTCATAACTGCTTTTGAGCATGGATATGCTCTCTCCTCTCTCTTTTTTCCTCTCTCTTTCTCTCTTTCTCTTTCTCTGCTTCTCTCTTTCTGCCTCTCTTGCTCTTTCTCTCTCTCTTCTAATGACTTTGTTTTTCTGACTATGAGATGTTTAGCTAAAATTTTCCAGGCACAACTATATCACAATTAGATTAGTTTAAAACAAACACTCAGAAAAAGAATAAAGTAGGATATCACTAGTTACTGTTAATTCTTTAATAGTGATTTGTAGGCATTTAGATGAAAAACTTTTAGGATTTTAAAATGACCATTGAGAAGAGAGAATTTCATTTTTGGTTTTTCAAGATAGGGTCTCACTCTGCAGTTCAGAACTCACTATGTAGCCTAGGCTGGCCTCGAACTCATGGTTATCCTCCTGCCTCAGTCTCCCATGTGCTGGGATTACAGGTGTGTGCCACCATGTCTGATTGAGATTTTTTTTTTATAAAATATCCAGGTAACTTGAGCTTCTTACGTATTTGGTAGGAATTTACTATCCTTTTCCTTGAAGTCACAGCTCAAGAAAGTGTTTAATAAACATATCTCATCATATCCTACCCAACTGATTTCTTTGCAAAATTCTGAAGAATGCTAAAAAGTTTCTGGAACCATCCCTGTTTTTTTTCCACAAATTTAGAGGAAAAGTAGATACTGCTCTCTTTCTGAGAACCAACCTACCACTGCTATTTAAGGACAATGGACACATATACTCTGAGGAAATAGAATTATTTATTGAGTGTTAGAAACTAAAGAAAGAGGGAGTTGAGTGCTAAGATTGCATGTCTTGGTTTGTGAATTTATTACAAAGTGCATTGGCAGGGTGTCACTGTTTGCTTACGGCATGTTTGGTAGCCACAGTGTTGGAGCAGGGGAAGAGAACAAGCAGAAGTTCAGCTGTGCAGCTATAGAGTCTCGTGACGCTTGCTCCTCAGTGTAACAAACACAAAGCAAAATGATCAGGACCCGTAGTGCCTCTCGAGTGAACATCAGGATAATGAAGACAAAGTGTCCAGCAAGAGAGTCAGTCAGTCCGATCGTAACCCTAGGGTAAATTTAGTCTTTAAGCATTATTTAACCCAGACGGTGGCCTGAAGCCTGGACCTGGGGCTCGGAACATGGATTCATGGACGGAGCCCCTCTGAATCAATATCTTAGTGGCTGAGGTTTGGGTGCAGCACATTACCCTTCCTGAGTGCCCTGAGATGTAACCAGGCTTGAATATAAAGTGACATGAAGTCAAGTGTCACCTAAAAGCTAACCAATCCTAATAAAACCTAAGAGCGTATGTCTAAATCTGTTTCTGCTTTTTTTCTTTTTTCATAAACTGAGCTTCAGTTCCACCTGGAAGAGAAGCTAAAATGACTCACTCACTTTTAGAAGCTAGTGATTAGGAATTATAGTCACTTCTTCTTCATAACTCAGCAGCAACACTCATGGATGCTATGAGCACGCAGGCTATCATGGAATTTTCTTCTTATTCCAATTTTAAAAAATCAACGTATTGATTTCATCTTCTGACACTAATATCTTTATAAATGCAAAAGGGATTAGTCTCATGAAACAGCGTAAGTACTTTGATTTGGAGACCAATTTCATCCTGAATTTTTGGATAGCTCTATAGAGAGAAGATCTCCTACACAAAGGAAGTTACAAGAAGGAAGAGAGAAGCCCTACCACTGTCTCAGTCTCTGAGGAAGCAAAGGCAGATCAGTAAGTTCTTGCTGACTTAAATAATATATGCGTATGCATGTAATACATGTATATGTGTTCATAACATTCAAATAAATACAAAGTGATGATGCTCACTTTATGTTCCAAATTTTGATAGGGGAAGAGGAAGGAATAAATAAATGAATATTCAGCACATCATGATTCTTGTCCTTACCAGATCTATATAAACCGATTTCTCATTACTCTGAATATGTCCCCTCTGCTTCCCTTCTTGCGTTTCTTTGTCCCAATTCTCATCTGTAGGTAACAAAACTAAAGTTTCTACAGATCTCTGAGAATTAGAAAAATAAAATCAATAGATAATGATTGGAGACATGATGTTTCCCAGGCTGAAATCCGGGAGAATAAATCAGGCTTCTGTGTAATATAGTCAACGTATCAACATCGCTAAAAGAAGAATATACCGATGGGAGCAGGCAGTAGCAGGAACGCGAAGATAAATGGGGAGCAAGAACATCGTCTGGGAGAAAAACTGCTCTGCGATTGCTTGGGGGGTGCGGTCTATGAGTCAAGCATGTGTGCGTGGCGGAGGTGGAGACATCCGGCTCCCCATGGTGTCTGTGTCAGCCACTAAAATCATACGGGTAAACGTCCTGGCTCCTCATTCTGCCTTCTGACGGCAGGTTGGCTTCCCGTATAGCTTTGCTCCACCTTCAAGATGACAGCTCATCCAGGGTGAGCTGTTACATCTCTTATTGCAAAGGCAAACTTCGGCATTCTGACTCGGGCCTAAGAGATGCTGTAGGAGTGGATCCTAGACAGGTTTCTCAGAGCCCTCTCATCTGATAATTGATATTTTCTCTCTGCGCGCTGGAGGCCGTGCTCTGAGCTGTCGGGCCTTCACTAAATGCTATCAGAAAGCCCTGGATAAGAGGCCAACTGGTGTTTTTGCCAATGGTGTTTTTATCTCAGCTCCTTTCTCTTCGAATGACAGTGCTGATTTTGCCTGCCACAGTCTCCCCTTTCTAATGTGCTTTCTTTGCCCCGGCCTGATTCTGGCTGAAGGAAAAATTCACTGTCTATATCGGTGGGGGTGAACCTGTGGCATGCGTGTTGCAGTGGACTGTTTGCATCATTGAAACCTCTAAAAGAGTCGCCATTACTGGACTATGTAAATTTTGTTTTTGAGACAGGGTCTCACTGTGTAGTTCAGGCTGGCCTTTGAGTTCACTGCGTAGCCCTGTTTGGCCTCAGACTCTCAGGGATCCTCCTGCATCGGCCTCTTGAGTGCTGGGATTACAGGCATGTGCCACCATGCCCAGCTATGTATCTTTTGGAGCACTGATTCTCAACACCGGCTACATGGCAGAGTTACCTGAGGAGTTTAAAAATTCTCGGCGTCAAGTCTACATCTTAAGGTGGATCTGAACCTAGATGGATGGAACCCAAGATAATTCTCCTTTGTAGCTAAGGCTGAGAATCCCTCCTTCAGAGAGACATCTGGCTCCTCTTTTCTCCAAATTCTTTTGTGTACAGCTTATTTTTGTGTTTTTGTGTTTTGTTGTCTTTCTGAATTGAAAAATACAGTCCACACAGGCATGGAGATTTGTCTTAAATAAGTTACATACAATTTGTTAAATTTTATTCAATATATATAAATACCTTGGACGGATAGTGGTCTACCTTACAATGAATGATTCTCCAAGATTACTTAAATGTATAACATATAAGCCTTATAATTTGATAATCCTAATCTGTTGTGTTTAGGGCAGGGTAGAAGGGAGAATGAGTACCTAGGTATGTAGGCACATGAATATAATCTATGAGTCAAGTATGTAAATGACCTCTAATAGTTTGCCTTCCAGTTTTTGATTTTATAATGATAGGAAGGTAAAACTTGAATTTGCATCTTTTTTCAGGCTAGTGGTGTGTGGAGTGATCCTCTTTCAACGCTGGGAGCAGCAGTGAGCCACATGGCTGTGTGGAGGAGGGATAACTGCTGTTCTTCTGGGTGCTGAGTTACTAAGTTGTGATACTCAGCAGGTTAACTGTGCTAAATGCATTTCCAATTTATGATATTTTCATATGGCAATGGGTTTACTGGGATAGACTGCATTATAAGTCAGAAAGAATCTATAATTTGAATTCTGCTGAAATTCCAAAGCTGCATATTAAGTAGAAGGGCAGAAAATGGATTTAATTATCTCGTGTTATTGACAGCCAGGTTTCATAATACTATTTTTTCATTTCACACAGAGGCTTATGTTTGTATTAAAAGTTATTAATATTCATCATCAATGTGTATAATTTCATTGCTAGAATGATATTCTAGAATATCGTGGCTGATGATTTTAAATGTATAATAATAATAAACTGTTATCGTTTCTATTTCATTTCATTTTATAAGTGAACAAAATAAGGCAATTGTAACCTGGTAGTGAAAATGATTGTTCTTGATTTCAGTGGTGTCTTGGTTTATGTGATTACTTAAAGTGGAAAGGGAAAAGTTTAACAAATCTTTGTCAAACTATTTCTCACTTTAAAAACATTTTTTTGCCCTGGATGCAGAATTAAGCTTCTAGGGTTATGATTACAAGGAAGCTTAAACCTTAATGACTGACCAAGATGTTGAATGAGTATGTTCAGTTCAGCCTAGTGTATTTTTTTCCCCTCTCATTCAACATGATGATGAATATGGTTTTTGGAAACTACTTTATAATTTGCATTAGAGAACCAGAAATTGTTTACTGTTTTTCTGGGATGGGAGCCCTAATCACATAACCAATTAAGACTTAGAGATTAGTTAATTGGGAGGTTATATTTTGTCCTTAGAAGTTTTTTTCCAGGAATCTGGTACCAATTCTATTTCTAACCTTTGCTGTTGCTACATAAAAGTTGTGAAATAATGTCAGAGTCTGCTTTTAAGGAAAACATCTTTTCAGAATGAAAGTGCTAAAGAATTTTGACTGATCACTTGAAACTCTGTCAAATTGCTTTAACCTTCAGATATTCTGCGTTGCTTCTGACTCACTGAAAAATAGCTCACCCCAGATTGGTCTTAGAAAGGACTCCATTTTATTCCTGAAGGAAGTAAATATATGTGAAATGCTTTCAAACATAACAATTATGAATATTATCATTAGATGTCAGGCAGTACCTAATGCATTTGGATTCATTTTATGATACAGTCTGTCATTTCTTGCTGGAACTCGGAGTGTGCCATTTCTTAAAAATCAGGTCCACACCAGGAGTCACTCGGCTGGCTCATTCCAAGAAAAAGCAGCTTGAAGAACATTTTGTTCTTCCCACTTGTACACCTCATGCAGCAACACTTTTGTTGATTAAAGATAATTTGACAAATGGAATTTCAAAGAGGATTATTAAAACAGCTAGCACAAAGTGTAGCCTCAGAAATTCTGGAACTTACAGAAATGACTTCTTCAATGCATTTTTAAAATAATTTATATTTGCCATCTTAGATTCTGAGCAGCTGCTGAGTGAGAAGGGAGTTCGAATAGAGACAATTGTGTGGCCTAAGATTTCACTTAGCTAGATGGGTCTGGAAAGATGTGTTCTAATTAGAATCATCTGGGGGTATGACAGCAAGGAGGGAGTCAGAGGTAGTGAATAAGGATTGCCTTGTCATTTTGCTTAAGCACTGAGGTCAATTTGATTTAGAGACAGAGTGGTTTCTAAGAATGGCATTGGTCAGGAGGATTTTAGTGGTTACAGAGGCCCCTTTTCAGCTGTGCCAAGCACATGTAGACCTTTTTTCTATCAAGAACAAGTAGACAGTTCTCTACCAAGAAAGGAGTCAAAAGCTTTGTTGGTGTAGTGATTTGGGATTCAGGGGTACCCTTGCATCTCTATGGCAGGAACTCATGTGTCTTTTTGTTTGTGCTCAGCCATTGCTGGAATTCAGCAGCCCACAAATGCCTGCATCTTTCTGTTTTGTGGGCCCATCAACTCTGGGACAAGAGGAATCAATGGCCTCCTGTCCACTCAGCAATATGAGCAAAAAATGGGGAGGAAATAATTTCTGACAATAGGGCTGAATTACCCCAAAACATAGTGTTTTATAAATGTTACTTGATGAAAAAGAAGAATGAATCTAGAGAATTCCTGTGAAATGGTGAGAAGATGTTAAATTCAGGGTTACCAGTACTGAGCAGGAGTATCTGTGAATATGAAATTAGATATGTCTGGAATGCATTTGGGTGGGTGATCTTGGAGCGCAGGACGGAGGCCAGGGCTATCAAATTAGCTTTGGATATCATTAGCACCTATGTGAGAGCTCAAATCATTAGCCCAAAGGGGATTATTAAAAGAGGACATACGGAGAAAAGAGCAATATGTAGAAAAGTGAGTTACAGTTAAAACCCTGTGAAATACCAACATCTAAGGAATAGCAGCAAAAATATTCATATAAAAGTTAGACTACTCAGACTGGGAATATACTAAGACTAAGGCCGTGGAAATCAAGGATGTACAGTTTTGGGAAGGAGTCAATCTCCACCATTCACAAATGGGACAGACAAGACCAATAAAATAAGGACAGGCAATTGACGAGTTCGACACAGTGGAGATAGTTGGTGGTCATTTGCAGATTTTTGCAAAATTGGGGAAGTATATGCTGGTTGAGCAGGAAAAACCAGCTTTTTAAGATTGGGAGAGAAAGAGAAATGTGTGACAATGAGAATATGGAGGAAGCTAGAGTATGACATTCTTCCAAAGCAGTTGGAGAAGTAAGCTTGGGTGGGCCTTGGCAAGGAAGGGATCTATTTTTCAGGATGGAAGAAATCTGAGTATGTTTATTAGCTAGCAGTAGGACAATGGAGGGTCCAAGAGAATGGAAGTATTGAAAAATTTTTGTTATAAGAAAGGCTCAGTAAAAATGATGTGATATAAAAATTATATTGATAAGTAGTTTCTGGTCTGTTACAGTTACAGTATATTAAGCATCAAAAGTCACTAGAAGTATGTATATATGTAAGGTATAAGGTTTAAGTTTTAAATTGGTTTATTATATTATTGGCATATGTGCTCAATCTCTGATCTCTTATCACAGGTGATAGAATATTTTTCTTCTATAATGATATTGAGTTGAAAAAATAACCTAAATTTCCCCCCAAATATTATAAACTATGCTAAAAATTTTGACCTGCCTAATATTTTAATGCAATAAAAAATTTAGTGTCATTGACTGATGCATAACTTACCCCTCTCCCCTTTTGAATTTACCCCCAGGGGAAAATATTAATGAGACAAAAATCTCTATATTTCCCTCAGCAAAACAATTTAGCAAATACCTACTACCATCCACTTCTCCTAATTCCTACTGAGTGATGGAAGTAGTTTACCCAATGAAAAAAATCATAAAGAAGAAATTTTTTATGATTAGGAGCTTTATGCCATTTTAAAGGTTGTGATAACTTCCCCATGATATATGCCTAACTAAGTCAGTATGTCAGCAGGGCTAGAGTGTAGCTACAGGGAGTTGGAAAGACGCAGCCTGGGACATTTACACAGAATGAATTAAGGAAATATAACTGTGGGCCATCTGCTGCAAAATAACTCACAGTCTTAACATGGGTTTTTGATACTGCACCTTAGATTCCTTGAGATATGTAGTCAGATATAACAGTTAATTATTTTTTGGGTTTGTCATTAGCAGCCTCACTCGGCTATGCATGTCACGATCAAAACTCTGAGGATTGCTGTTGACTTGTGGCAGGCAACATTTTTTCCTCCTTCTGTTAGAGCAGTAGAAAAGACTTTGTAGCTCTACCTGACATCCTAGGAAGACCCAGAGCATTTTATATCTACTTTGTTTGATGCTTCTGGCTTGAAAAATTGAAGACAAATAATATATGCATTGTTACCACTGGGAAACTTATAAAGCTCCTCTGAACTACTCAGAATTAAAATATGAAACCAGGGCTAGCTAAGGACCTGAAGTAGCAGCAGAGAGAGTGCAAAAACTACTAAGAATTGGAGAAGTAAGTAATAGAAGAAACATAAAAATGTTCTACGCTGTTCTAAAGAAGAAGAGAAATTGGAAGTAGGCTGTTGAATCAAATTGGTTGAATCAGGTAATGAAGTTTGACGGTAGGCCTAGGGCTTTACTGTCACACCAGTCACACAGATCTATGTGCCTTAGTTTACCCTTCTATAAATGGGGCCACTGTGAGCTTTACATGGAGAATGAAGCATGATGTATGAAATGTGAATCAGGTGGTGAATATCCTGGAAGCTATTTATGATAGAAATGATCGGTTGCTATGCATAAGATTAGGAAATGTGTCTGGGCTCTGAGTGGGGACAGTCTCCAGGAGCAGCAGTGAGGATGAGGACCCTTACTACTCTTTACTGACTACATCTGCTCGGGTGAGCTCGAGCAATAAGGACGATGGCTCAGGAGAGCTTTAAAATGCATACGGATTCCTGGGTTGCCTACCACCCTGTCTGCCAACTTAACTGTCAGTCAACAGGGCTGTGGTGGGAGTTTGGAATCTGCACATTGAATCATTATCTGTGGCTCTGATGACAACCTAGGGACTAATGGATTAGAAAATGACCAAAAGACAGAGCTAGTTAAAAAAAAATCCCAACTGTAGCAGTGACTTAAAGAAAACTATTGGAGGATCTTGAAGCTGTCTGAGGATCTGATACAAAATGTATGGATACTTTTTAAAAGTGTAGTGTATATTTGAAAAGTTTGCATCCATTTCAAGGCATTCTTTCACCTCTATAGAAGTTCAGCTGCATATCACTGAAGAAAACCCACTGTAAGTGATTACCTATGGGAACGGAATTCTTTGTGATACAGTTAAGAAGGAATCCAATAGAGGGATTCTGCACCTGGTTCCCGGTAGGTCATGATGGGAAGAGCCAGCTTTTCTCTGAAAACCTGTGTAGGACTTTCGCGGGGAAACCATTTTTCCTAGACTCCCTTACGGCTAGGTATGGCCATGTCAATGGCCTCATCAGTGAAATGAGAGTGGCGGTATCCCTGGCCCCACCTCCTCTTTTTCTTGCTTTTTAGGCTGGATGAACATCCAGAGAAAATTTGGAAACCACATATTTAAAAATAGAATGATTAATTGAATGGAGATTTGGTTTCAGAGAAAACCAATCAGAAATACTCATTTTGTTTACAAGCAGGAGAAAAACATGCGATATATGTAAGCTGCTGACGCTTTAGCTTGTCTACCTCCTTCCTTGCCTCCTCCCCTCTCCTTCCCTCCCACCTTCCATCCCTCTGTCTCTCTTTCCCCTTCCTTCCTTCCTTCCTTCCTTCCTTCCTTCCTTCCTTCCTTCCTTCTTTCCTTCCTTCCTTTTTCCTCTTTTCTTTTCCTTTTCTTCTTTCT